>JAODAL010028127.1:0-53813 GCA_025379985.1 Phyllomedusa bahiana
CATTCGTTTTTTTTGGCCCTTGTCCCCATTCTTTAAATTTATTCAGTTATGTCCTTGACCCACTCGTTAGCATTCATTCAGTTATGTCACACATTTCTATTTTGTTTTGCCCAGTTTTAGGTCATACTTTCAACACTTCATTTAACTTACGGAGGCTTATAGCAATAGACCCTCAAATTCTGCTACGTGTGTTGGCAAAGAGGGCAGCTAGTGCCAGCGCTGTCAGGCTTGCTAACCGGTGAAGGCGAAAAGACCAGCCAGTGTTACTGCTGCCCGTCATGTTCAATGGACTCTGTTGCCTTATTTAGAAAGTGACCAAAGTTCATGTATTTTATTAATCGGTTCACGCCCTATCGGGCAGCGTCCAGCATTTTTTCTAAGTCTTCCATTTTACTTTTTTCAAAAAAACAGACAAATGGTGCCCTATAGATCGATGGCCAACGAGAACAGGACTTGGGGGACCAAGTTTTTTTGGGAAAAAGTATACATGACTGTGCACCCCCTTTCCAAACTTTTGGATGAATAAACTGACATTATCGCTCTGTAAAAACGGGAAAAGGAAAAAATTTTGTGGATGACCCGGGTCCTCACCGGAAACGGCGAGGTTGGAAATGCCAATCGTTCTTCTTTTTCTGCAATCGGTTAAAACCTTTCCTGCCCCAGTCCACTCCCCAACTAGAACAGAAAAGAACATCATTTAGGAGTATGATGATTTCATGGGATTGTTCACAGCCCTTGAGGTGTACAAACTTTATTATATGATTACAGCTGACCAGGATGACAATCGGGCAATGCTACAAAACCCAGCCTCATAATGGGTGTCCATAACCACAGGGTAATTACTGCACATGGTTTTACCAAGGTTTTATAACATGGTTTTGGATTGTGGTGAATTATAATAAAACAAAAAAGTGTGTTTGTATATATGTTAAATGCAAATTCTGTATAGCAAAGAAAACCCGGGGTTGGTCATTGAAAAAGGCTCCCGCTGCACTACAACAATTCTGCTGCCCCTAAGCTATCCTGGCTCCTCCTACACTACCCCTGCTGCCCCCTACAACTTTTCGCTGCCCCAAATTTCCTTGCTCCCCAAACTCCCCCCTGCTGCCCCCTACGCTACTCCCATTGCCCTCTGCAACAATTCTGCTGCCCCTAAACTTTCCTTGTTCCCCCATAAACTACCCCTGCACCCCCTACAATAATTCTACTCCCCCTAAACACCTTTCTCCCCCATACACTACCCCTGCTGCCCCCTACAATGATTCTACTCCCCCTAAACTATCCTTGCACCCCCCTACACTAACCCTGCTGCTCCTACACCATAATACAAAGCTCACAGTCCCTCACTTTGTCCCCCTCATTCATTGTAGATTGTAAGCTTTTGGGGGCAGTGTCCTCTGTGTATCAGTTTATCTAGTGTTATTATTGTATTTGTTCTGGTCTTACATTATGTATCTGAACCCCTTGGCTTTAATGACACTTTAAAATACCTAATAATAGCAACAATAATGCAGGGGCCCCACATCTGTCTTGGGACTGGGCCCTCAAAAGCCTCAGCTCAGAATGGAGAGCAGTTTGTGCTTGCAGCCTCTTTTTTATTTGTTTACATGTCCAACCAGGTCCGGGTAAAGTCCGCAGAGACAAGTTCTAACTCCATTCAGTTTAATTGCAGTTTCAGTCTGCTCCGGTGGACATCCAATACCAGCTGTGTCACCTAGTGCCTGTGCTGGTCCTTGCTGATATAAAGGGCCAGTGAGCACCTCTAATCCCTCATGGCCACTCCAAAATGTATTTTAAAGGGACACTCCCAATTTCCACATCGCCCGATCTTTTGGTCCAGTCTTTAGTGAAAAAACAGACCCCTACAGTGATTCTCCTTGTTTTGACCAGTTTACCACCAACAATCTCCTTTGCTTGCTGCTGCAAAGTCCTGCAGGGGCAAAAAAGGGGGAAAATGGTGCCCCCCAAAAAGACCCCTCCTAGAAACCCTTATTTCCAAAATCCCCGGACCCAAAATATGTCATAAATCCACACACCCATTCACCCCTCACCCTTTCCCCTACCCACGACCTATATCTTTTATCCTTTCTCCATCCCCCCTTATATCCATCATCTTTTAACCCCACCCATCCACCCCCTAAACCCCCCCCATCCTGCATCCACCCCCCCAAAACCCCCCCCCTCCACCTCCCTCATACCACCCATCCCCCGCACCACCTCCCTCATACCCCCCATCCCCGCTCCACCTCCCCAAACCCCCCCCCATATGCATCCCCCCCTCAAACCCCCCCATAGGGACCCCTCCCCAAACCCCCCCATCCACGCTCCCCCTCCCCCATACCCACCCTCCCCCCGCATCCCCCCCTCTACCCACCCATCCATGCATCCACCTCCCTCATACCCACCCAATGCATCCACCTCCCTCATACCCACCAATGCATCCACCTCCCTCATACCCACAAATCCATCCACCTCCCTCATACCCACCAATGCATCCACCTCCCTCATACCCACAAATCCATCCACCTCCCTCATACCCACAAATCCATCCACCTCCCTCATACCCACCAATGCATCCATCTCATACCCACCAATGCATCCATCTCATACCCACCAATGCATCCATCTCATACGCACCAATGCATCCACCTCCCTCATACCCACCAATGCATCCATCTCATAGATCCATCCAACTGTCTCATACCCACACATTCATCACAGAAGGGAACATATATATGTGACATTATAACACTTCATCTATAATTATATATGAACTGAGAATTACAATGTGCGGCTTTTATAGCAGTGCGGACCCTCGTTCTTCACAGATAATAGAACTACAATATAATTTCTGATTAATATAGTTTACATGAGAAAACCATTACAGACCTGTTTTTGATGATCCAATGCTTTGTGCCCTTTATGTTTCCATAGCCGACAGCCAAGACCGCATGGTTAATGTTTTCAGGGTCACAGTTTTCATCATAATAGACTCCTACAATGACAGCGTGTATCTAGTTATAGACTCTGATCCATCCATTATTGATAAGACTTCAGGAACTGTTACTGTCGCTCCATTATCCGGGTTTACCATCAGTCTTTTTGCTGGCTATTGTCATGTCAAGCTGTGTTTCCATCTCACACACTGATGTCATATCGTTATGGCATCAATATGTGATAGGTGTGGGTCCCAAAGGTGTGACCTGCACCTAATACGCATTGGTGACGTATTATAACAATATGTTATCAATGTGTCAGGTAGGAACACCACTTTAAGTGGAAATGCAAGATATAGGAGCAGTATAAGGAACATTTCCATAGTAATGTGATGGATAGATAGGAGAGAGATAGATGATAGATAGACAGATAGATGATAGATAGACAGATAGATGATAGATAGACAGATAGATGATAGATAGACAGATAGATGATAGACAGATAGATGATAGACAGATAGATGATAGATAGATAGATAGATGATAGATAGGAGATAGATAGATAGATAGGAGATAGATAGATAGATAGGAGATAGATAGATAGATAGGAGATAGATAGATAGATAGGAGATAGATAGATAGATAGATAGGAGATAGATAGATAGATAGGAGATAGATAGATAGGAGATAGATAGATAGGAGATAGATAGATAGATAGATAGGAGATAGATAGATAGGAGATAGATAGATAGGAGATAGATAGATAGGAGATAGATAGATAGGAGATAGATAGATAGGAGATAGATAGATAGGAGATAGATAGATAGATAGATAGGAGATAGATAGATAGATAGATAGATAGATAGGAGATAGATAGATAGGAGATAGATAGATAGATAGGAGATAGATAGATAGGAGATAGATAGATATGGGATAGATAGATATGAGATAGAGATACATGTGCCAATATCAATACCTGCTCCTGTTGTTCTTTCTTACCTTTACTGTAGAAGTGGAAAGAAGGCAGACTGGCATCGATGCTGACTGACACAGGACCCACCAGGGCCACCGCCCGTTTCAGAGCCTTCTCGTCTCCTTTGGGGATCTCTTTGAAGCCCTTGCAGCCGGCAGCTTTTCCAGATGGGTTGTAGAGACAGCCTTCATCCTGGAAGAAGTAAATGCATAAGATTAAAGACAATAAGGCTGTGTCCATCTTCATGTATGAACTGATTTAAAGATGCCATCTGATGGCTTCAGGTCACCAAGTCAACTGTCTGGTGTTTTTGATGCAGAAAGTAGCATGGAAAATATATCTTGTTTGCACTTGTCTTGAGAATATCTACCAATGATCCGGACACGTTGGATCACTAGATCTCACCTGACCGATATATGGATAAGAAGCATCGGAGTCTATGCCGTTGTTATCTCTCACGTAGCCAAAGGCATTGGTCATGTATCCTCCCTGACACCCATAGTTATCCACATCACAGTCCACCAGGTTCTGAGGACTGAGGGACACCAACTTTCCGGTCTTCTTCATGAGTTGACCCTCAAGTGCTCCCACCGAGCTGAAAGCCCAACAGGATCCACAGGCTCCCTGCAAGAAAAAGAATACAGGGTATGTCAGCAATGGGGAGGAGTGTTCATCAGCCCTTTTACAGTTGTACTCTGTGTTGGACAAGGGCCCCACCGGAGGGTCCACGCTCTATCCACTTTCTTCTGCATCAAGAATTTGTCGCCATCATTGCACACCTGTGATATTATTAAAGGGGTTGTCTCCAGGAGCGCAGCTATAGGGGTTGCAGAGGTAGCAGTTGCTACCGGGCCCTGCAGCCTGATGGGGCCCAAAAGCCCTTCTGCCACATAAGGAGATACCAACATTTTAAGTGGCACATTCTAACTGGGGGCCCATTTCACTTTTTGAACTAGGGCCCAGGAGCTTGAAGTTACGCCTGTGGTTGTCTCCCTACAGACATTAATGACATATCGATAGGATATGTCACTAATGTCCGATAGGTCCGGGTCCCACCTTTGGGCGCCGCTCGTCTGAACTCGAAACAACCATTGATTTCAATAGGAAAGTTCTGACCATCTCTCTGTTCAAAACAGACTTCTTATAATAGGAGCTGGTCCCAAAGGAGAGACCCGCACCCATCAAATATTGATGGCATATCCTAGCGTTATGCCATCAAAGAGTCTATATTTTAAAGGGCTCATGGGAAAAGAGATGGGACTCTGCAGCGCCTTCTATTGGATGTAGCTATTCTCGAGTCACATCCGACTCACTGAGCCCTGCAATGTGAAAGAGATTAAAGGCATTGCCAATTTTGTTTATCTCCCGACAGCTGTTTTGGGGTGTTTGGGGGTCTGTGTGCAGACTAGACCTTACTGGCTGGCTAGGTTATCGGCATTGAATGTGGCTCAGAAGGGGTAAGGTATCTCCTTAGAGAGAAGCATCCTATCGGTGTGTGGAGACTGAAAACCTTTATATTCTGCTAAATTAAAATATTAAAATGAAAATATTCTAAAAGGTGTATGGGAAGAGAGCTCAAAAACTTTTCAGCTTTGGAATGTTGTAATTGCTGGGCAGGGCCCTGTATTTCGGTGCTGATTTGTGCTAAAACTGCGTTGGTTTTCGGATTTGCCATCGGGCCCATACATTCAATGTACTAGGTCGATGGCAAATCTGAGCAGAATCCGGCAGAATATACAACATGTTGCATATTCCGCCGGATTTTTAAAGTGACAGTAAAAAATCTGTGATAAATATATATATATATATATATATATATATATATATATATATTATATATATATATATATTTTATATATATATAAACACATACACTACACATACTACAGCACAGATTTGTCATTGTTGTCTGTGCAGCAAAGGGTGCCATACAGAATTTTCTGAAAAAAAACAACCAATATCCTGTGCTGTGTAGACCTAGCCAGTTTCAGGCTCCTATGAAGGAACCTAGGGGCATTCATTGCTGTTTTTTGATCCTGGTTGCTGGATTCACTAAGGAGATTTTTACCTGATTTTGCACTGGGGTCACATAACCCTTCTTCCTGTAATCAATATACTTTGGGATCCGGGCTTTCCGCTCGGCTTCATACGTGTGATTAGATTGACGAGTGGATGGGATCCTTAATCCGGTCATCGTCTTAACAATTTCTTCACTGGTCTATCATTAAAACAGAAAGTATAAGGCAGAATTTCCTGAAAGTCATAACAATTCTGAAGGAACGTGAAATCCTTCATTGAAGTGTCGCAGTCATGAGATAATCATGGGGAACTTTACGCTGAGTTCAAATCTGTGTTTGCATTTCGGCCTCTTTTGTTTCATTATAAGAACATAGAAATAACAATGACGGCAGCGAGGGATCCTACAGTGAACAGCTGGTGTCGCACGCCAACGTATGAGAATGGTGCTGTCACATGATGGACACCAATGACACCCAAGCGACTCCATTGGGTTTCATCATGGCGCCATCCTGTGCTATTGCTGGAAGCTGCAATGGAGGCTCCAACTGTGGGCGTTTCTGTCTATATTTTGTTTAACCCCCTAGATGGGCACCTTACAATTGCCCTTGCTTTACCCCAGGCTCATTTTCATTGGTACATGCGGGTTTGAACTCTATAACACTTTTTCACACTTGGTCATTCTATTAATTTCTTTGCTTTATTCCTTGGTACATTTACATTTTACGTAAAAAAAATTTTAATAAGGGAGAAAAGAGTAAAAAAAAAAAGAAAAATCCCCCCCCATCGTAAGGTCAGAAAAAGACCTTTGGGGGAGGAGGTGGACATTTTTGTATAACTTTTTTTAGCGGATTTCTCCTGTACCTGGAGCCAATAAAGGCAGTCCCCGACTTACACCGTTCCGGCTTACATCTGTCCCCTAGTTACAAATGGGGCATGCTGGCACTGGTAGTTCCATGTTCTACAGCAGATAGTAGCTGTGGAACGACAAGTTCCAGCATGCCACAGCAAAAGCAATGTAAAAACCCTTCCCTGCACTTTCCAAAACTAAAAAAAAAAACTTTTTGTGCTGGAGTTACATTTAATAAATATACCTGTTCTGACTTGTATACAAATGCAACTTAAGAACAAACCTATCCCATTCCTAACCCGGGGACTGCCTGTATATTAGCCACTGTTATAGGGGAACAGCCCCCAGCATTAACTTCAGAGCTGATCTTGATGTGATGGGACTCAGCAGCATCTGTGACTACCGAACCCCAGCGATCACGTGACAGCACTTATCAAGCATTGTATATACAACGATTGAGAAGGCAGGGATGGTAATAATTCGTCCCTGCCTTCTCAGTGGAGAGCCCTTCTGCCGCTGACAGCCGGTTCTTCCCATCTGCAGCTGCAAAATTAGTTCCAGAATGTGTGGGCAGAGTCAGATGTCCATCCCCTCGATGTTTAGAGTCTATGGGCATCTAGTTAAAGCAACACTCCAGACAAAACAGATATAGGGGGCGAGAGAATTCTAAGAACAGGGGAACTGTCTTTGTTGCCCCTAGCAACCAATCACAGCTCAGTTTTTAAATCTAAATTGCTGTGATTGGTCGCTATGGGCAACAAAGAATTAAAATTAAATCAGCCTCACTGTGATGTGTCTAGTGCAGGGTGAGGCCTTAGGAAATGGTGTAAATCTTGTGAGAGGAGTACATGAAAGGAACATTCCAGGTGTAGATATATCCTAGTGTTATGCATAGTGCAGGCTCCGAGGGGGTGGGGCATGATACCGGGTTAAAAACAAATTCCGATCATGCCCCGCCCCCTCGGAACCTCCACTAGATATAACACTAGGATATATCTATACCTGGAATGTTCCTTTAATGTACTCCTCTCCCAAGATTTACCACCATTTCCTATCTACACATGGGTGTAATAAATGCTGCACATCCTGTACACCGAACATCTACATTAAACAGTGGCACATAGGGGTCTCTTGAACGTGGACACACTCACCATGTCTCCCAGATGGTTCATGGCCAGATCGTACGTGTGTTTCCCCTCTGAATACTCCTTGTTGTGGTTGTAGATGAACTTCAGATTTTTTTCCCAGATGTGACGTCTCTTCATCTCATCTAGCTGACGGAATAAATGCACGAAAAAAATAAAGATTTATCTGATCATTACTAAAGTGACGGACAAACAAATCCATGGACACTGTTTTCTGCACCATTGAGGTGAATGTAAACGGGATTGATTTTCTGTAGCAAATCCACAGGTAAATCTATAAATTTTGGTGTGGAATTTGGTGCGGATTTTATCCCATTCAAGTCCATAGAGGAAAATCCACAGAAAATCTGTGACCTAAATAAACATGATGCAGATTTTAGGATCCGCCACACAGGTTAATATCCGCCACCAGGGGCATGGGATATGTAAATCCATTAAAGATTTTTCCATGTGCAAATATAGAAAATCCACAGAAAATCCTTCCCGTGTGCATTCAACTTAAGGGTATGTTCATGTGGAGTGGATCTTGTTGCAGACTATTACTGCAGATTTTTCTACATTGACTTTAATGGGGGATATCAAAATCCATGGGAAAGGTTTACCTGTAGATTTTAGTGCACATTTTGCCTTCCCTCATTGAAGTTGATATAGAAAAGTTCACACCAAAATAAGCAGCAGATCCAACCCATGTGAACGATATGTTTAAATGGGTTTACTCACCTCATATACTGTATTAGCCTTAAATACAGGCTATTACCAAATACATGGCTGTTCTGATTTTGCTTTCTTTCAGAGTTAGATAAGTTCTTACCTCCTGTTTGGTTACAGAAGGTTTCCTAGGTTACCGACCACCTCTCTCTGCTCTAGACCCCTGGCTGGGATGGTGAGGTCACTCCCTGCTGTGTCTCATCAGCAGCACAGGAGCTCGTTTATCTAAGTTACTAACAAACTTTAATCCAGGAGAGCTCTGTAGCCTATCATGTAGGTATCATGCACACACAGCAGGATAGAGGGTACTTACCTGACCATTGTACTGCCTGTTATGAGTCTTCTTCCATAGCTCCCACTTGGAGTCCAGCATCTCATCCAGATAAAGACTGGTCCTCACCAAAGGCAGCACAACAGCCACAAGACCGAGCCAGAACATTGCTCCGGAGCTGAAGGAAGCAAATATAGATAACGAAGAGCCCAAGTCTACAAGGTTTGCTGCCATTTGCCACATATTCTATATTTTTTTATAGGAAAAAATACTGCTGCTTGCAGAACATAATAAACCCCATTATCAGACAACCATGTGGGCTGAGCACCCCTGGTGTCTGTGGTGCAGCAAAAACGGTCACTGCTGTAGCTCCCATTATAAATGGAGGTCACAACCCAGATGTGAGACCCTTAAAAGGGTCTTCGAACCACATTGATCAGCCTTAAACATACAGGCAGAGGTAAATAAAGACTATTACCAAATACATTGCTGTTCTGACTTTACCCCATTTCAGAGTTAGAGCACTTCTTATCTGCTACTTGTGTACACAAGCTTCCCTAGGTTACCGACAACCTCTCTCTGCAGTAGCCTGGAAAGTGACATCACTCCCTGCTGTGTCTTATCAGCAGCACCGGAACTTATTTTTTTTTCTCTTACTGACAAACCTTAACCCTTTAACGCTCTGTAGCTTTCTGCCCTGCTGTTTAGACCCAGGGGCATAACTAGAATTCAGAGAGCCCTATAGCAAAATGAGATGGGGTCCCACCCCCTAATGATAATAGACTAAAACAGCAGCATAAGTAGCAATAAATAAAAGGTATACCACCATATATCAGGGACCCACATAGTATCGCTGGAGAGCAGAAAGACACCAACTAGTTGTTTCCTACAAAAAGGAATAATGTTCTTGCACCCAATTGGCCCCCCTCAACCTTTCGGCCCCATAGCAGTCGTTATGTCTGTCATGGCTATAATTACACCCATGTTTATACCCCTCCATTACCATTTTCCCATTAACAGGCTCATCTAGGAACAGCAGAGCTAAAATGTCAAAAAGTGCTGTAGAACTGCCAGGAAGTGACAGCCTGAAGCTGTAGAACCACCCACATACTGATCAGGAAGCGAGAGCCTGAAGCTGTAGAACCACCGAAAGCCTGAACAGAAAGGAGGCCTGAAGTTGTAGAACCACCTATAGCCTGAACAGAAAGAGGAGGCTTGAAGCTGTAGATGACCCAAAACCTGAACAAAAAGGAGGCCTGAAGCTGTAGAACCGCCCACAGCCTGAACAGAAAATGAGAGCCTAAAGCTGTAGAACCACCCACAGCCTGAACAGGAAATGAGAGCCTGAAGCTGTAGAACCACCCACAGCCTGAACAGGAAAGGAGAGCCTGAAGCTGTAGAACCACCCACAGCCTGAACAGGAAAGGAGAGCCTGAAGTTGCAGAACCGCCCACAGCCTGAACAGGAAAGGATAACCTGAAACTGCAGAACCGCCCACAGCCTGAACAGGAAAGGATAGCCTGAAGCTGTAGAACCGCCCACAGTCTGAAGAGGAAAGGAGAGTCTGAGGCTGCAGAACCACCCAGCAGCTTAAAACAGAAAGGAGGCCTGAAGCTGTAGAACCGCCCACAGCCTGAACAGGAAATGAGCCTGAAGCTGTAGAACCACCCACAGCCTGACCAGGAAATGAGAGCCTGAAGCTGTAGAACCACCCACAGCCTAAACAGAAGGAGGCCTGAAGCTGGCTGTAAAGAGCAGACTCTGTGAAACAGCATGATGAGAACACCCCTTTAAGTACACTTACCATATGAACCTTCTCCATATCATCACAGTGGTAGTGTTGACTCATGTTCTGTGTTCACGTCAGTGTTTTGGACCAGAAGCTACAGCTATGACAGATCTGTGGCACAGCAGACACCAGGGATGCCTAGAAGACCCCACTAACTTATATTGGTTTCCACCAATGCGTCCCCCAACAGGATGAAGGCTTGTAATGTAAACGTGCCTTTGGTGCAGATATGAAAAGAGCCCTTGGACAAAGTGGTATGTGGTATCTTTACTTACATTTCAGGCGACTTGCTAGATGGCTTGCTTTCAGATGACTTAAGGCTTGGTTGTTTCCGTAATCCAGCCTCTTATATAGTCCTTTATGGGGAAGTTTTAGTGGAAAACATTGATAGAGAAGAACTCGAGATTGCTGACTCAGTTCGGAAAAAGACCCCGTCTCTCCGGGCTGCACAAATAAGTTATTATAGGACAAGAGTAGCAAAGCATTAGACACCAGCGAATGGGAAAATGAACGGGAAGATGCCACAGACTACAGAACTAAGCAGCCAAACACAAAGGGGGACATGTATGAACCTGGTGCTGACTCGCCAGTTCTAAAATTGGTTTTTAATAGTGTCTGATCCCACAGTCCGTATGAAAGGGTCTCATTGCACTTTATACATGTGTCCCATTCCACGCCAAAGGTAGTCTCAGCCAGGACACATTGTTGAGGCATTGTACCACTCTGGCGCACCATATCCAAGCATCTTTGGCACATCCAAAAGTTCCATGTCTGGCTCAGATTGCACCAAGTGTTAAGGTATGTTTACACCATGTACTGCGGCGCGTACAGTACATTGTGTGTTTCGGGAGCTTGCGCTAATAGGCGCGTATACCCGCGGTGCAGGGCGGCCGGCAGCCCGCCGGCCCCATTAAAAGGGTTGTCTCACTACACTAATTCATCTTACCTCAGTCCTATTTTTTTGGTTTCACTTTGAATACAGGGGCGTGTTTACTGGCTTCTCCTAGGCTGCAGTAGAAGCCAGGTCTGTAGCTATAGCAACCAGTGCTGGCAGCCTATCAGACTACATAGAACAGGTCGGCCTCTGTAGCTATAGTGTCCAGTTCTGGCATTCTATCAGGAGAGATCTGACAGGTCTGTAGCTATAGCAACCAGTGCTGGCAGCCTATCAGGTTAGATCAAACAGGTCTGTAGCTATAGCAACCTGAGGAGCTGATGCAGCCCATACAAGAGGGGATATCTAGGAATAGGCAGGATATGGTTAATGGACATATATTGCAAAGTGACTTGTTTTTGCAAGATCTTTAACATAAAACTCAATCATTGTAGTGAGACAACCCCTTTAACATGCATTACTCGTGGCGTGTATTCGCTGCAAGAAATTGACGTCACTTATCTCCCTGCACGTACAATACGATCATATTGTACGAGCGGGGAGAGGAGGCGTAATCTATAGTTCTCTATGAGAACTATGGATTACCGTAATTTTGGCACGCATCTCGCTCGTATTAGAGTGCAAGTACGCGGCGAAATGCGCGCCAAAATTACTCCGTGTGAACATAGCCTTACATCTATAGAACTGGGCTACGACAGTTTGTTTGGATCAAAGCACGCAAGAAAATGGCGCAGCCCCGTTCATACAGGTCACCCTAAACATCTAGTCATCTGACACCAGCAATCTAGTGACACCAGGGATATTGGTAAGAAAGTAGTGGACCCTTAAAATAAATGGATTTAAAAGTGGATTTCTAGTGACAAGAATGATGACTTATTCTCAAGACAGGTCACCAATATCAAATTGGTGAGGATCCAACGCCATGGACGTCCATCTACCAGTTGATGGAAGGGGCTATGGCACTGGTGGCAGCGCAGTGACCTCTTCCATGCTTATGTACTTTTAGGTCCAGTTCACATCTGCATCAGGTTCTGTCAGGAGCCTCAATTACAGATTACATCAAAAAATATGGAAACAGCACAAGTTAAAGGGGTTGTCTCATTATATTGATTCATCTCACCTCAGTCCTGTTTTCTTGGTTTCACTTTGAATTCAGGGGCGTGTTTACTGGCTTCTACTAGGCTGCAGTAGAAGCCAGGTCTGTAGCTATAGCAACCAGTGCTGGCAGCCTATCAGGATAGATCAAACAGGTCTGTAGCTATAGCAACCAGTGCTGGCAGCCCATCAGGAGAGACTGAACAGGTCTGTAGCTATAGCGACCTGAGGAGCTGATGCAGCCCATACAAGAGGGGGTATCTAGGAATAGGTAGGACACTGGTAATGGACACATATTGCAAAGGGACTTGTTTTTTTGCAAGAGCTTTAACATAAAAAGCAGCGATCTTTGTAGTGAGACAACCCCTTTAATTCCTGTTTTCCTTGGGTTTTTAACTATAGATCAGATCTAATGTACATTTACAGATAAGAGTGATTTATTTAATGCCTGTTATATAGACATGGTGCTTGCTTGTTACTTCTTCCTCTACTAAGCTTAGCAACCTTATCAATTGCAATTGATGACCTATCTTGCAATTGATAAAGTTGCTAAGCCTAACAAAGTAAACAACTATCTCCAGAATGGGGCCCAAAAAGTCCCGGCTCTGAAAGGAGAAGTGGCCACGCTTGAGAGAGAACTCTCTAGTCATTTCAATGGGAGTTCCGAGTACAGTCGAATGCAACCAAAGCTGTGCCCAGATAATCATGTACTGAAACATTGTTTGTGAGCACAACCCCCCCCGGCCCTCCCCGCTAATGGGCCTTTAAGGGCAACCATAAAGTTGATGCGACCCCCGGTGAAGATGGCTCTATGCAGCTTTAAATGAAGCAATGCATCTCTGGCTAATGCAGATCCGACGTTCAGGACACTTGAAGAGTTCAATGATGACTTCACTGAGAGGTGCAGTGGCGCAGATGGCGTCACTCAGTTTTCTCTGTATGTACTGGAGATTTTCTGAGTATGTCAGTAATGGGAAGATTAACGCATGGACCTCGTCAGTGGGGCCGACAATCACATGACTAGGGAAGATGATCTGGCACTGACCGATGTGTAACATCTGTTTTCCATTGTGGGAAAAAAAATAAATCACATGAGGATCTGTCATCTGACAGTGACCGGGAAGTGATGGGGAAGAGCTGAGCCAACCCTGGAGTCATTTCCCCTGATTGTCTAAATATACAGATGCAGCAGAATTATGTGCAATAACACCGCCTGCATGTAAACAGAGATCAGCGGCGCTACATGGTGATCATAAGCTACAGACCTCTGGTACAGGGATAGCCGTTTACATGTCTGACTTCTGTGGCAGCTGTGATGCACATTATAAGGAATAGGGGGGTGTTTTCCTTTTTTTTTTTCTTTCTTTGTAAATAGGGATTTCGGACAGAATATTAGGGAATTTTTTTTTTTTATTCAGTGTTTTTTTTTGTTTAATGACTTTATTAAGCTTTTTCTTTTATTATCCATTTGTAAGTTCCACTAGGAGACTTTAAGGAGTTGTCTCACTTGGATATTCCATCATTGTGTGATCGGTGCAAGTTCCAGAGGTGAGACCCCGGACCTATCTCCTAAACAAGCCCTGAAACCTCTCTGTTCTGAATGGACAGGTGGTCGGAACTCGCCCATAGACATGAATGGGAGGTCCGATTATAGAACATTCTGAACGGAGAGGTGGTCGCGGAGGGCGTCTCCCATAGACATGAATGGGAGTTCCGAGTACAGAACGTTCTGAATGGAGAGTGGGTCAGGACTCTCCCATATGAACACTTACGACATCTACAAGGAGTTCCGATGTATAGAACGTTCTGAACGGAGAGGTGGTCAGGACTATGACTAATTCCGATATAGATTCGAAGGAGTAGGTCCCTAGTAATGAGTCCAGATAGAACATTCTGAACAGAGAGGTGGTCAGGACTCTCGCATAGTCATGAATGGGAGTTCCCAGTATAGAACATTCTGAACGGAGAGGTGGTCAGGACAATCCCATAGATATGAATGGGAGTACCGATTACAGCTGAGCATCACCACTCGGCTAAACTCGGAGCTCCCATTCATGTCTATGGGAGAGTCCTGACCACCTGCCATTCAAAACAGACATTTTGTGGCTCATCTAGGATATAGGTGTGGGTCCCACCTCTGGGACCAGCACCTATCAGACATTGATGATGTATCCTGCTGATATGCCATCAATGTCTGTAGTGGGACAAACCCTTTGAACATGTAATCATTTGATTGCTAATATAAAATACTGTAATACTTATACATTGCAGTGTATTATGCCTATCAGTGTCAAACAGACAGGCATCCTACTAGGCCTTACCTCTGGCAAGGCCTTAGTAGAATACATAGAAGGCAGAGCTGGGAGCCTTCTAGGCACCCATCGGCACCCTATGATCACATTGCAGGGTTGTCAGTGAGGTGACAGAGGCATCACACCTACCTTTGAAAACACTGCAATGTTATGGTCCATATTGACTAGGGTATCTGAAGAGTTGAAAAGCTTGGATATTAAGTTTCTCCCATCCCGATCAATAGAGCAGGAACTTGGATATCATTAGAACTTTAGATGTACTAATATAGCACAATGTGAGTCATAGACACAGTACTACACAGTACTACAAAGAGTAAGCGTTCACACAAAAAGGATTGACTTTTTTTATTCACTTTTTTATGGTTTACAATAAAAGTAAATGCGCATAAACACTTTCAGTCAAGCTACGTTTGCAGATCTGACGCAATCAAAACTCAAACCGCAAACAGCAGCCCCAAAAATATCAAATAAAAAAATCTGACTCCAACCAGACCTCGGAAAAAACAAGTGTAGGTACTGGCCGCAAAGAACATAGCGGACACATGCATTGAAATCCATGGGCATTAGAGAAGCTTGTGATTATCCATAACTCCCATAGATTTCAATTCAGTATAATTGATATTGATCAATTCCCTGAAAACAAACTCAAATCTGCCAGTATTATTAAGCATTATATGGTGGTATTATTTTAGCAGTATTGTGTTGGAACTATAGCGCAGTATAATTTGGACTCTTATTTTGTTACTAAATATTTGGGCACTATGGGCGACATGTCAGAAAAGAGGTGCTGCCACATCAGTTTTAAGGCGCATTAAATGAGTGTGTAGCGCGCACAAATGTATTTATCTTAGGCGCATAGCTAGCATATTTTAGGTGCATAACTTAGGCGCATTTGAATGTGTCGTGCCTGGTGCAAACTGTGCCTAGTGTTGGTGTACGACTGTTCATACATATGTAGAATAGGGCTGCAACAGTTTTTTTGCGCATAATACACCAAAAACTGGCGAAGCCTAATTTGGACATGTCGTCCTATATGATGACATTAAGTGGCTGGTGTGTATATATATATATAAAAATATAATAAATATAATATAAAACACACACACTACACACACACACACACACATATTACAAAACATACACAAATACTACACAACACAACAAGGCAGTCCCCTACTTACATCGTTCTGACTTACATACGTCCCCTAGTTACAAACGGAGACTTATGGGGCGTGGCTGACATTCAACATGAGTCACGCCCCATGATAGCCAAGTGCCAGCATGCCACAGCTGCACATGAGATACAGAACGTTAAGTGAAATCTTCTAAAAAAGGGCACAGACAGCAAAACAAATGTAAAAACTGTTCCCTGTACTATCCCAAAAATTTTTTTGCTGGAATTATATTTAATAAAACCCTATCCCATTTGTAACCCGGGGACTGCCTGTGTGTATATATATATATATATATATATATATATTATTCACAAAATGGCAGAATTCCAGCATAATGTGGGAAACAATTATTAGAAAATCTGCTAAAAAGACAAGTGGAGGTCTGTGTAGTGAGGGGAGGGAGGTTGGTAGAAGGCAACATTGCTCTTTGGCCAGAGATCCATCTTCTATAAAATGGGCCATGTGATGCCTCAGAATCTGACATCTGCTTGCAAGACCGGGTCAAAGAATTGTGGTACCAGAGGCAGATAGGGCAAATGACCCCCAAAAAATAGTCTTTCCTAATTAGGCTACCCTGCAATTGCATTAAGGATATCTGGTCAATAAGTGAAAGGGGGCGCCCCACTCCTATATAACTGCCTAGATACTGCTGCAACATTGACAGCGGCATCTAAATAAATTGCCAAGATCAGTTATTTTTTGGTCCCGACCACTAAAGTCAAGCGCTGGCGGTAACTAACAGCTGACATTCACCATGTATGGGGTGTGCCCAATTTACAAGCCCCCACCATACACTCTTGTGTCACCTTCCTGACAGGCTTGAGATGGTGGCCTAAGCAGTTGCCTACCTGTCCTCCCGGCCCAATCTAACATCTCCTGGTTGGGACAACCCTTCACTTGAGTAGGATATGGACAGGGCGTAGCTATAGGGGGTGCAGAGGTAGCAGTCGCTACCGGGTCCTGCAACTTGAGGGGGCCCAAAAGTCCTCCTGACACATAAGGAGATGCCAGCATTGTAAATGGCACATAGTAGCTGGGGGGCCCATTTCACTTTTTGCACTAGGGCCCCAGAGCTTCAAGTTACACCTCTGAATATGGAATACATCTTACATCTTCTCATTAAACCTTCAAGCCAGTTTGACAGAGCGACTCTTCAGAGACGCTAAATGAACCTACAGGGATCAAGATGATGATTTTTAACGATTCACCCGCTCATTATTTCACTAATTGTGCTTAATGTTATGCGATTAGGAAGAAAGCTCAGAAGTTGATGGGGTTGTTGGGTTTAGAAAATTCAGCTTTAATGAACCTATTAAGAAATTTTCCATTGAGTGTCCTCATGTATTAGACAAAGTGGAGAACACCTACATAGAGCAGCTCTTGTTCTGGAGGACCTGGAACTTCTGTGCATTACATGTATAACTCATTGATTTCAGTGGATACTATGTCATACTTAATGTCTCCAGTGGAGGCGCTGCTGCAAAACCGAACACCAGTTGTAGCATCGCCTCACAATATATAGTTGATTTTCGGAGGCTGCAACAGCAAAACATCCTATCATAATTTCAGGGCTTTTGAATCCAAAAAAGGATTGACCGAGCTCTAAAGCGTCGACCCAGAAAAAAACAAAAATGAAACATTGAAAAAGTTTTCAGGATTAGGAGGCGATTTCATCAGAGAACTGGATAAGAGCCAAAGTTTGCGATTCCACAGTGGTTGTAATGGTTTCTTGCCATTTTTATGTAGCCTTCAGTCCCGAATGATGGTCCCCAGCTGGAAGAAAAGAAGGTCATCACAGGGAGTCCCTGACTTACACCGTTCCGACTTACATCTGTCCCCTAGTTACAAACGGAGACTTATGGGGCATGCTGGCACTTGTAGTTCCATGTTCCACAGCCAATAGTAGCTATGGAACGACAAGTGCCAGCATACCACAACAGAAAATCAGGTGAAAATGAGGTGAAATCTTCTTAACAGGGGGACAGAAAGCAAACAAAATTAAAAAAAAACCCCTTCCCCCCATCTAAACTAAGAAAACTTTTTGGTGGAGTACTTTTTTTGTGGGGGGGAAAAAGGGTTTATTAAAATTTTTTTAATATATTTTATTAATTTTATATATATATTATATATATTATGTCCCTTTTTGTCCCCATTTTAATGTTTAGTATTACGACATATACATATATTTGGCACAACCTATGTAATCGCATGTAAAAGCTGTCGTTATCTGTTGTCCTAATAGTTAACAAAATGGCCCCTGTTACGTTGAGTCGTTGTGAACCCAAAGATAGCACTCTTCAAAATTTAAACCCCCTGTGCCAACTTTTCCAGCTGTGAGGGGGGTCTGTGTTTAAAGGACGGCCAATTTAGACCCTCAACCGGTACTGTGATGTTCTTATCTACTTTTGCAAAATTTTATAAAAAATCCCATTTTTGAATAAAAGAGAAAGCACTTTCACAGCAACAAGGTATGTTTTTATTTGTTTTTGGGTGCCCCCTTTTGTTTTTTTTAAAGCTAATTTGGATCACACAAGACAGAATAGCCTTTTGAGGCTACTTTCCATTTCATTTTAATATTTTACCTTTTTCCCACTTACAAATTCAATTTAAGAACAAACATACAGTCCCTATCCTTTTCGTAAACCGGGAACTGCATGTATTTTATTTTTTGTAGACGTTATATTTGGGTGGTCTGCATCAGTGCCCAGACGCCTCGATCTACAACCTCCTGGGTCATAAAGTTGTGGAGTCCAGTGGATTGGTGTTATGGTGGCAGGTAGCCTGAACCCCTGCGAAGATAGATTCAAGGCCTGGTACTGATGCTACATGAAAAACAGTAAGCTCTCTATAGGTGCCCTCTGCCACCCCACCAATTCTATGGACACCATCAACATGGTACCAGGACATAACAAATGACCAGATCTACTGAGACCCTTATACAGTGGCATTGGTGAATAAAAAGATACAATTGGCCTACAAGAGACCATGATGACCTTGCACATACCTCCTATGGGCCCTCACAAAGACTGTTGTTATTGTTCTACAGAGTGTGCATATCACCGAGACAGATCATCCCAACAAATACGAGTTTTACCTGTTTTTAAGAAGCCAATACTCTACTCCATCTTCTGCGCCATATCCAGTGACAAGTACAGCATGGTTTGTCTGGGAGCTGGAGCACTGGGGGTCATAGTATATACCTAGTAAGAAAGGTAAAATGGCATGATAAAACTTAGTTGAATTTTTACTACAGCAAAGTAGCCCTTAAAGGTGTTCTCCACAATTTCTACTTGTTGGCAGGCTCCCATGATAAAAGACTAAATCACAAAGAGCAACATGTCCCATTAGGCCTGCGCCATTTATTTGGTGTATTTTGCACCAAAAACCTGTTGACACCCTATTCTCTACATAAATGAACTGTCATACAGTAAAACTAGGCGCATTATACGCCAGGCACAACACATTTGAATGCGCCTAAAGTCTTGAAGTGAAAAAAACATATTTGTTCGGATTACTTTCTCTTTGTTCAGGTTGGTCTCTGACCTTTTTTGGCAATGGTTTATTCTGTGCTCACAGAACCCAATTGGGGGTCATACCCATAATCAGTAATAGTAGAGTCCAGTATATATTTGGAAACCTCTGTACATACCATTTTTGTACAAGTAAAAAGATCTCCGGCTGGCATCAATCGCCACAGACACAGGACCCACTTTGCCCACGACTTGCTTTAGCTCATTTTCATTTCCGTATGGTATTTCTTTGTAGCTGGTAATGCGGGCAACTTTCTTTGCGGCATTGAAGTGGCAGGTCCTATCCTAGTAATGAGATAATATAGTATTATGTTGCATCGTTCATCGAAAGCACTGGCCCCATAATGTCATATATCGTTCATTCACGGTCATTGGATTACCTGTCCTTCATATGGGTAGGTGTCCTCTGCTTCTATGCCATTGGCCATGATATATCTGTATGCTGCCACGAGGAAGCCTTGTGAACATCCTTTGTTCCCAGATGAGACCGAGCAGTCCACCAGGTTCTGGGCACTCAAGGAGACCAGCTTACCCCTCTTAATTTTCAGCTGGCACTCCAGTGACCCCACACTGCTGAATGCCCAGCTACAACTGCACTTACCCTGGGAAAGATGAATATAGGACAGGTAAAGAACCAACAAATACTGACAAAAAGGTTGTCGTCTAGAGGTTGTTTTATACACTGTTAGACGTCATATAAAAGATGATTTAAGATTTACTAATAACCTTCAAAATATTAAGTAACAGTGTCCTGCTACAGGAAACCAAGTTTTAGTGTTTTACTGATTGGGGATATCTGGTGGTGTCAGTGCATACTGCATCCGGGGGACCTCAGGAGGCGTCACTGCATCCGGGGGACCTCAGGAGGCGTCACTGCATCCGGGGGACCTCAGGAGGCGTCACTGCATCCGGGGGACCTCAGGAGGCGTTCGAGCCTGGGGCATTAGGGGACCTCAGGAGGTGTCTGAGCATGGAACATCTGGAGCCCCATAGACATGATCATTTTTGTAAAGGAGAGGAGTGCAAACGTGAATAAATGTGACAATGAGAAGTCCATGTTTAAGAACAGTCAACGAAGTGGTCAGACATAGCAACCTGTACGTACCTGATCTTTTACATCTGTTACACAGCCCTGTTTCCTCCAGTCTATGGACTCCGGTACTTTTGACTTTAAAACATCCTCAGGCAAGTCTGTATCATTGGACATGGAAAGATCTGCATGCCTGAATCCAGTCATTGTAGCCAACACCTCCTCACTAGTCTAAGAGGCAAATAGAGAAATCCATAAGGTCAACAGTAAGACTCTGCACTCCATATTCCACATACCTTTACTATCCTTACCAGGTCTCCAAGATGGTTCATCCCAACCTCGTAGGAGTGAAGACCTAAGGAATATTCCAGGTTGTGGACCATGATAAACTTCAGATTGTCTTCCCAGACCATACGTCTTTCCAGCTCATCTTCCTGGAACGTTGAAGACACTTTGGTAACACAGGTAAAGACGTAGCCATTTAATCAAGTTGAGATTAAAAAAAAGGTGTAAAACCTACTTTGTTGTTGTACATTTTCTCATGTGCCTTAGCCCATAGGTGCCAGTGGCTGTCAAGACTGGGGTTGGGACTGCAGTCAGTAGGCATCATGATGGCCAACAGGCCCATAAGGTGGACCACAAGAGAGTACATGGTCTTCTGTTTTTAAAAATGGACAAATCTCAGTTTAATAAGTCAATTAATTGGGTACACGGACACAAAGGAAGTAACAATTACCTTGTAGACCAATGATCGAGAGGTAGAAGAGTGCGAAAACAGAGGAATAGCATATAAAATCTCTGCTCTCAAAGAGGTCCTTCAACTGCTTGCTGACCACCAATAGACTATAAACATTCGGGCGGTGGCTGACTCTTTGCAAGGACGTTCTGAAACTAATTGTACAGCTGGTTTATTACCATCCCTACCTTCTCTATCGCTGTGTATACACAGACAGGCAGAAATTACTGCTGGGGCTCGGTAACTGCCTGAGCTGCTGGGTCTTATGAGACTAAGATCAGCTCTGCAGTGAGTTGAGTGGAGGTATTACCCCTGTAAATAGGGCTAATATACCAGAGCCAGTTACAGGGGAAATCACCTCCACCCGCCCCCCAAAAAAGTTATCTAAAAATGCCCCCAAAAGGTCTTTTCTGAACCTTATAGAGGGCACAAAACGTAAAATAAAAATAAAAAATACACACAAAATAAAAATTAAAATAAATACTAAAACAGCCCAAACCGCAACATCTACCCCCGCCAACCATAAGACTTTATAACACGGACATATAAATGTCCATGATGGAAAAGTGACACAAAAACAAAACGTATTTAGCGCCACATTTACTTTAAAGTAAAACAATGAAATACAAAAATATATTCAAATTTTTTTTCATTTTACTATTTTCCCTAAAAAATACTTATGTAAAAATGACAAAAATAAAGCCTTACAAAACATTTTAAAACATTTCATGGGAAAAAAAAAAAAGCGATAAAATTAGCGGCACGTACTACGGGAAAGGAAAACGGCCCAGTCAGGAACTGGTTAAAGAGCAAGCACTTACCTGTTGAAGGTGAATGGTAGCCGAGAACGGTTGGAACTAATCTTACCCTCAAAATAATGCCAGCTTTTTATAGGAGTTGGAAAGGGTGGATTTTCTGAAGAGCTTTCTACCTTATCGATCTTCAAACTACATACATTCCACAAGAAGTGAAGCTTCACCCTCTTCTCGGCCAAATCTCGATGAAGACCACTTTAAGCTCGACACTTCAGATAGTTCACATTTCAATTTCAAAGTGGAAGCCAAGTCAGACATTGACGCACATAAGAAGGAAGGGTGCTTAGATCCGAGACTACTTTGGTTATTTTAATATAGTGAGGCCGATGATGGAATAATTTCTGAAAGTTTTTTTTTTTTGTCTCTCAAGCCTCTGAACCCATGTGAAGCTCATCTATCTACTGTACATAAAGGGGTATTCACACCTCAAACATCTATGGCATATCCACAGTTCCCAAATATCTGAAGAATGGGGGTGGGGGGGATGTTTACCCCTGTTCTCATTCTTGCCATGACATAGGAAGATTCCTGTGCATGTGTGGCCCTCTCTGTTCACTTCTATAGGAATCCTGAGTACATACAACAACCTTCTGGTATCTCATCATGCATCGGTTGTTCCATCTTATATCCAGTTAGCTTACATCTGTCAGGGCAAGCTGTAGGGATGGGCAAGTGGTGCAGTTTCCCAAGATACTGCGGGACTTAAGGTAGGTGCTAGCCTCACATCAACTGTGCAGAAGGTCTGTAAACCTGTTCCATCCCAGCTGCTCCATCCTCTACCTCCATGCATTCAACTACTTGTCAGACAGAAGACATAACTGCAGTTATTCGTCTCCAGGAACTCACCCCATTACCCTTGACCACCAGGGAAGCAAGTGTGAAACCTAAGCCTCATAATAGTCCGAATCTTCCTGTGCTGTAGAGATCAATTCTCCGTAATATCAGCACAGGCAGGGTTACACTGAAAGGTGACACCATTGTGTATAGATAACACAGGATCTACCATTCACCATAGACTAATGCCTCATGTTCTGTAGAGATCACTTCTCCGTAGTCTCCTCATTATCAGCACAGGAAGGATTACAATGAAAGGGGACACCATTGTGTATAGATAACACAGGATCCAACATTTACCATCGACTAATGCCTCATGTTCTGTAGAGATTGCCTCTCAGCAGTCTCCTCATTATCAGTTCAAGCAGGGTTACACTGAAAGGTGACACCAATGTGTATAGATAACACAAGATCTACCATTCACCAAAGACTATTGCCTCATGTTCCGTAGAGATCACTTCTCCGTAGTCTCCTCATTATCAGCACAGGCAGGATTATAATGAAAGGTGACACCATTATGTATAGATAACACAGGATCCAACATTTACCATAGACTGATGCCTCATGTTCTGTAGAGATCACTTCTCCGTAGTCTCCTCATTATCAGCACAGGCAGGGTTACACTGAAAGGGGACACCATTGTGTATAGAGAACACCGGATCCACCAGTCACAATAGGAGGAGATGTCACAGCTCCCCCTCCCTGCACACTGACTTCTTCCCAGGTCACTGAGCACACCTAGAACACTCTCCTATAGAAGTCAATGGGTCTGCTCCTGTTCACAGGCTCCTATGTCTAAGTAGCTGCAGTAAAGCATCTCTCAATGCTGTTAAAAGCAACTCAAGCAAGTTGGCCGCCCCCACAATCCTATACAGGAAACAGAATTTTAAAAATCTACAACCAGAAAATAAACAGCTCAAAAGAAAATAAAATTCTGAATATATATATATATATATATATATATATATATTATATAATAAAAAAATAAAAAAAAATTATTGATGATACATTCCCCAGCCCTGCTTTTAGGTTATGTTCACTCGCCGTTTGTGAAATATGTATTTAGGTCCGTTTTACGGACCCAAATACATATTTAACAATGTTCCATTAGGTTTTCATTGATTTTAATGGAAAATATGTATTGCGTTTTATGGATCCGTCCAATGAAGTGACATCACTTCTTGATCCGTTTTACACATTTAAAAGCCAATAGAAACAAAAGGGTACGTTTTTGCAGTCCAGAAAACGTATCCAAATACGTACCACACTTGGTGGTGTTTGGGTTCATTTTACACAAACTGCTTCACGTATTTTTTAGGGAGAATTTCATTGGAAACTAATGAATATATCATGTTATTGTGAAAGAAAGCCTGCGAAAACCTAAGCAAATACAAGGAGACTCAATGTAGAAGTTTCCTTGGTTGAATTTAAAGGGATTGTCTCACTACATTGATTCATCTCACCTCAGTCCTGTTTTCTTGGTTTCACTTTGAATTCAGGGACGTGTTTACTGGCTTCCACTAGGCTGCAGTAGAAGCCAGGTCTGTAGCTATAGCGACCAGTGCTGGCAGCCTATCATGAGAGATCAAACAGGTCTGTAGCTATAGCAACCAGTGCTGGCAGCCTATCAGGAGAGATCAAACAGGTCTGTAGCTATAGCGACCTGAGGAGCTGATGCAGCCTATACAAGAGGGGATATCTAGGACTAGGTAGGACACTGTTAATGGACACATATTGCAAGTGACTTGTTTTTGCAAGATCTTTAACATAAAAAACAATCCTTGTAGTGAGACAAGCCCTTTAAACCAGGACCCCATTGGTTCAAGGCATGGGGGGGCATCTACTGAGCCACAATCTCTGATCCAATACATCAGCGCCAGACCATGCCTGTACCACCATCAAAGGCTCACCAGCAGTGGTCTTCAAACTGCGGCCCTCCGGCTGTTTGGAAACTACAACTCCCATCCTGCCCACTGTTATAGATTATATAAATGCATGATGGGAGTTGTAGTTTCCAAACAGCCGGAGGGCCGCAGTTTGAAGACCACTGCATCAGGGTCTACAGGACATTCACCCACCCCATCCCTGCAGGTTCTGTGGATGTAAATTTGCAACCCTGGTGGTCTAGTAAAGATGGTTAAGAACCTCCAGTGACCTAAGCCTGGTTATCATACGAGGCCAGATGAGCGCTACAATCAGAAGATTCAAGTCTGCCAGCGTCTTAGCGAAGAGCTCTTAAATTCTTCATACAAGAGACTCTTTTTAGAAGAGTCATTCATTACAGAGATATAACCATCGTCAAGTGCCCGATATCATCTAATGGACTAAAATATTTACAACCCTCCAGAGTATTCAATTCTAGTTTAACTGTTACAACCCCAAACTACTATCCCTGACCAAACCACTGATTATAATACAAGCGAAACAGGCTTTACAGACCAAGAACAAGGAGTTTTTGGATTTATTTTTTTTTTTTTCAGAATTTGAAACCAGTGAAAAACCAGACTGTAAACCATAGGTGTCAAACTGCGGCCCTCCAGCTGTTGGGAAACTACAATTCCCATCATGCCCACTGTTATAGATTATATAAATGCATGATGGGAGTTGTAGTTTCCCAACAGCTGGAGGGCCGCAGTTTGACACCCCTGCTGTAAACTATTCCCATAGGCCACAAAAGAAAATCCAAAATGTAGTCTTCAAGGCTCGGATTTCAAAACCAATCGTTTTGCAAAATAACGTGAAGCCTGTTCATTCTTCCACTGGAAAATGTGCTATTCAGATTTCATAGGACGGGCGAATCCGAAACCCCGGGCAAAACAAAAGTGCCAAAAACCGTGGTACGGCCTTGTTAAAATACTATCAGAAATCGGACGGTATTTTAACAGTGCTGTACCGTGGTTTTTGGTGTGAGTGGTCACCAAAAACTGTGGTCGAGTTACGGCCAACCCAGTACATAGAACAGGCATCCTCAAACTGCGGCCCTCCAGCTGTTGGGAAACTACAACTCCCATCATTCCCACTGTTATAGATTATATAAATGCATGATGGGAGTTGTAGTTTCCAAACAGCTGGAGGGCCGAAGTTTGAGGATTGCCTGCAGTACCTAGAACATGTTCTATATTCCGGAGGAGGCCAATGGTTTTACAAAATCAGACGGAAGTACCGAGTCCACTTAAAAATCCGACTGTAATCTTGTGCCATGTAGACTTGGTACAGTACGTGCCTCAATTCATCAGGTGTGTTGGGAGTCGCGCTGATCAGCGCCTATCCCCAAAGCACGAGGGGGCCGTCGGCCTGATTAACATGCATTACTCACGGCACGTAATCGCCGCGTATAATTGACATGTCACTTATCTCCCCGCGTGCACAATACGATCGTATTGTACGAGCGGGGAGAGGAGGCGTAATCCATAGTTCTCTATGAGAGCTGTGGATTACCGTAATTGCAGTGCGCATCTCGGCGTGTATTAAGCGCAATACGCAGCGAAATACGCGCTGCAATTACAACTGGAAATAAGCCGTGTGAACATACCCTTCGATTCATGCTTGTGGTCTCTTCCTAGTCAGGCTGTGGGTGTTTCTATGGCAGTGATTAGCTCTGTATTCACAGCTCTTCTAATTGCACTGACATGCGTGCTTGGCGAGGTTATTTACGAGCTCTGAAGTGCTTTGCTCCTAAGTAAGCAAAAGTAATTAATCTCCTTTTTTGTTAGGCTATGTTCACACGGCTTATTTGCGGGGCGTAATTACGCCGAGTGGCCAGGGGCGGGGCGGGGGGCCGGCACCTCACCGGCCCATAGACTCATTACCAGCGGCGCGTATACGCCGCTGGTAATTCACATGTCACTTATCTCCCCCCGCGGCGGATTCGCCGAGCGGGGAGAGGAGACGTAATCCATAGTTCTCTATGAGAGCTGTGGATTACCGTAATGACTGGGACGTATTCCAGCCGTAATTTGCGCACTACGGCGCGTAATTACGGACTGAAATGCGTCCCATTTTAAGCCGTGTGAACATAGCCTTAGAAATAACACACATTGCTTCTATCTCTCAGCGTCCTGTGTGCCGACCTGTGGTGACGTAGCTCGCTGCTCTCAGATAAGACAAAGAGCAGGTCAGCTAGAAGAGGAGAGCAGGAAGGTAACCAGAGAAACTTGTGTGCACTCAGAGCAGATAAAATCTCCTAGAAAAAGCAAAATAAACTAAGCAATGTATTTAGAAAAAGTCCTCATTTTCCGATCCCTACACATTAAAAGCAAATCATTATAGTGAGTCAACCCTTTTAATAAATCTGGTGCAGATTTAGACTGTCTATTCTATGTTAACACTATAAAAATGTGGTGCATTGTTAGGCAGTGTAAAGTCAGACTAGACAGTCTAATTTTTAAAATCTGCCCCATTCACTTCAAAAACCGTTCACTTGATGCCCAATATATCCCAACCTATCACAGATGTCATTGTCACCAGATCAATGTTGTTATCTTCACCTGGTTTTAAGGCTATGGCTGATCAGCATACTCAAAATACATGTTTACCAGCATATAGGCTGTTCACCTTCTCATGAGGTACAGCCGCACCTTTCACACTTTATGATCAACCAGGAGCCCTCCGCAAACCACCCGTTTTATACCCGAGTGACTCACTCATTGAAATAAGACACACAGAGAAACCAAGGTTTACAGGAACAAGTAAAAATTCTCATAAAATTATATTATTTCATATTGTATACACATAAAACACTTTGCACAAACAAAAAAAAAAAAAGTTTGGACGTAAGCAGAGAATGCAAGGAAAAAGTCAAGAAAAAGCGATTTATCCTGCAGAAGAAATGTGTTATGTAATACACGACGTAAAAATCTGTGCTAACCCTGGGACTATCAGTACAAGGTACATAGCGTGAGGTCTATACCAAAGAAACACTAGAGGTCGTCCTGTGGCCGGTCTGACGCTGTAGCCCAGGGGTGTCAAAGCGCGGCACTCCAGCTGTTGGGAAACTACAACTCCCATCATGCCCACTGTTCTAGATTATATAAAGGCATGATGGGAGTTGTAGTTTCCCAACAGCTGGAGGGCCGCAGTTTGACACCCGTGCTGTAGCCTAAACGCTACTCTCAGGCTCTGCTTAATTTTATAGAAGAATTGGCTTCAAAACAGAATTGCCCAAATTGTAGCCCAATCGGTAGGTACTTTAGAGCAGGCATCCTCAAACTGCGGCCCTCCAGCTGTTGGGAAACTACAACTCCCATCATTCCCACTGTTACAGATTATATAAATGCATGATGGGAGTTGTAGTTTCCCAACAGCTGGAGGGCCGCAGTCTGAGGATGCCTGCTTTAGGGGGATTATCTCCATAAAGTGCTTAAAAGGGTTGTCCAGCATTAAAAATAGATGGCTGCTTTCTTTCAAAAATAGTGCCCCCTCGGTCACAGAATTTACCTGGTATTGCAGCACAGCTCCATTAAAGGGACACTACTATCTTTAAAAAAAAAAAAAAAATATTAACATATTGACAGGCAATATGCAAATATTACCTGGATTTTTTTTAGATTTGTGTATGGTGTAATTGGTGTATGTTTACTTTTTTTTTATCGTTCCCTTATGTACGTGACTTCCCAGTTTGTCTCTCTGAAATCCCCTCTGATTTCTGCTGGGTGGTTCTCTTCCAGGCAGACTATGGCCTGAGAGGTGTCTTATCGGCAGGACCTGAGAAGTGTGGGGGACAAAAAAAAAAAAAACAACAAACTGGAAAACTCCCAGTGGAGGAGAGGAAGATTAATCAATTTTCCTTTTATGTATTGCTCTCGTCATTGCCCAGGCAGTCTAATCTTTATCTGTTCAGAGAACAATTATTACCTACTATTTGTAATGAGACTACATGCAGATAAGCAGCAACTACAGTAAACTGAGATAAGTCTACCCTGCCATTCAGGAGTTTAAAGGGGTTTTCTCACCATGCAGTTTCAGTCACAGCCAGCTTCTCTTTCACTCTGGTCTTGTCAAGCTGTGGGTGGTTCTATAGCAGTGACTAGTATCTTTAGCTTCTCTGCAACTAGCTGAGACAGTACAAAGCCAAGTGCAGGAGAGCTGATTCTGAGAACAACGCTGGATGTGCTGTTAGAGGTGAAAACAATTGCTTATCTGTGAACAAAAGCTAATCTTGTTCGAGTATGTTCACACACCATTTAGCAGCGTGCAATGTCATGTGCTGTAAACGCAGCGGTTTGGCACTTTAAAAATCACAGGCTTGCAAGCCCGGAATTTCAAAGTTCAAACGCTGCACAGTGTGTTTATCGCAATGTGTAATACGCTTGAAATAAGCCAGATGTCACGCGGCACGCTGCAAAATATGATCGTCAAATCAATGTTGCCAGAATGACGCCGCCGATTTTAATTGTACATCCTTTTACCATATTTGCAGGGCGTATTTCGGTCGCATTTCAGTGCCAAAACACGCCCCGCAGGTACGCCGTGTGAACATACCCTTAGGCTATGTTCACACGGCGTAATTGCGAGATGTACAGTATGGCCGCAATTAAGCCGGGTGTTTGGGAGGTGCGCCGATTGGCACGTACTCCCATGACGCAGGGGGTGGGAGGGCGGCAGCCCGCCGGCACCATAGACTGTCATTACTCGCGGCACGTATTCACCGCAAGTAATTGACATCACTTATCTCCCTGCGCGTACAATACGATCGTATTGTGCGAGCGGGGAGAGGAGGTGTAATCCATAGTTCTCTATGAGAGCTATGGATTACCGTAATTTCGGCGCGCATCTCGCCCATATTAGAGCGCAAATACGACATGAAATGCGCGCCGAAATTTGGCTGTGTGAACATACCCTTAGAGATAATTTGTCTGCTGGGAGTGAGCTCTCCCGACCACGATGACATCACTCCTAATTAGATAGTTAGGAGATGTTCACGTGGCGTGTTGGATCCAATTTTGGATCCATTTTTCGGACCCTTAATGGACACAAACACACATCCAGCAACGTGCAGTGTGATTTACATTGCTTCCAATGTAAAGCACGTATTGGTGTTCACACGATCTATCGCCCATACTTGTGTCTCTCGGTTCTGTTCAAAGAATCGACATGTCAATTCTTGATCTGTTTGATGCAGTAGACACCCCATCGTAAACTATAGGGGGCGATCCCGCTGCAGCCAAAACGCATCCAAACATGCGCCTGCGTGTTGGATGCGTTTTTGGGTCCAAAATGCCGTGTGAACATACCCTTAGGGTCTCGCAGCCATAGAAACTTGCCTGCACTCAGAGAAGATAAAATCTCTCATCTCCTGAGAAAGTTAAAAAAGACTAATGGATATAGGGTTTGTTCACACAGCTTATTTTGGGGCGCATTTCGCCACGTATTTAGAGCATACTGCACTCTAGTACGAGTGAAATGCGCCCCAATCATAACGGTAATCCACAGTTCTCAGAGAACTATGGATTACGCCTCGTCTCCCCAGGCGTACAATACGATCGTCTTGTATGCACGGGGAGGTAATTGACATGAGCAATGCATGTCTAGGGGGCCGGCGGGCTTCTGGCCCCCTCTGCGCCACTGGAGTACGCGCCGATCAGCGCGACTCCCAAAGACCCGGCTTAATTGCGGGACATACTGTACGCCCCGCAATTAAGCTGTGTGAACATACCCTTAGAAAAAGTTCTCAATTACTTTTCCCTACATGTTGAAAGCTAATCTTTGTAGTAAGAAAAACCCTTTAAGCGGTTTACCATCATAGCTAGAGAAGGGCAAGGTAATGTTTTATAGCCTAGAACGGCCAAAATGAATATTGCCAAACATTTTTTCTTAAATTTTTTGGTTTTTTTACAGGAATATTGCTTTTGACAAAAATATCCCTTTCTAATGGACTTGTCCCTTTAAAAAGGTGGCTATTCTGAGAGTCCTCACCTTATATTTTGTTTAATAGCAGCAATTTCATATTTTTTTTTAAATCCCATTGGTAAAACAATTCATATTGTGTGTGTTACCAAAAATCTAACTACCATATAAATTTGGACTCGTCCTTTGTATTAGAAGTTGTCTTACATAGAGAACCCTGTAGTAAATGGAAGCTGGCATGGTGGTCGGTTGATTTGTGTGGGTTCAGCTACTCTTAGGCCATGTTCACACGGCTTATTTCGGGGCGTATTTCAGCACGCAATTCGTGGCGTACTGTGCGAATTACGGGCTGAAATCCGTCCCAGTCATTATGGTAATCCACAGTTCTCATAGAGAACTATGGACTACGTCTCCTCTCCGCGCTCACGAAATACGGCGAGCGGGGAGAGAAGCAACATGCTACTTATTCACGGCGTATACGTGCCGTGGACAATGCATTTCTATGGGGCCGGCGGGCTGCCGGCCCCCCCGCCCCCGTACACACGGCGTAATTGCGGGGCGAAATACGTCCCCTAAGTAAGCCGTGTGAACATAGCCTTATAGGAGCTGCGTCACGTAAATGGCTGACCATATAATGCACGGACAGGGGAGCTTCCCCACCTATGACCCATGGTTACCAAACTAGAGTCAATACAGTTTATACATTTTAAGATATATAATAATAATCCAATGCTGGATGAATAGATGCGAGACAAATATCTTCTCATAGAAACTATAATACATATAGAAATAAGATGGACCCAAGTCCTCACTGATCTGTAGTAATATCCTGGGCATGGTTGGACGCACCACCCTTGGGTGGTGGCACCGATTCTTTGTCCTCTAGTGATTTCCTGTCCTGACATAATAAAAAGGCACCGGCTACATTTGTGATTATCCTATGCAAGTTTCATCCCTGATAGAGCCTTAAAAAAAACAGCTTTTAGGATCTTATTAAGGTCACTATATCATAATGAAATGTTTTGGGGTGGGGCAAGGGAAGGGGGTGCTTCTTGTCACCTGATCACAAGAATTTTGGTTTCGAGGGGAGACAGATTTTCCAAATGAGAGAAAAAAAAAAAATCTGTGGCACGATATTTGGGGGTTAAAGCTGGTGAGGATTGGAGAGGATATGATTGAGTCTCTCCATAGTTCATATAGAAGGCAGTTCTGTGGTGTCCCTGTGATGTTCCTCCCCATGTCCTGGGGTCAACGTCCTTCTTGTTGAATCCACCGCCCTTACCGCAAGTGGGCATCTTATCTCCTTGGCCATGGCAGGAGATCAAGAGAACAAAGCAAGTAATTGAGAAGGGCGGGAGCGGAGTAGATGCTTATTTGTAGGCATCTGGATTCCATTATCTGTGGGACCAGGACTATGGCTTACTCAGCGAAGGGCTGGAACATGTTGAGCTCGGAAAACTCTTCGTTGTTGTAGCTTGAGGTCTGATCGCCCAGCATGGACAACATGTCCTGAGAGGAGACAAAAACAATTATCAGGAAAAAAAAAAAAAAAAGTAAAATCACAAATCAAATTCTTTAACCCCCTCCCGCTGCAGGGATTTTAATTTTCATCATGTTTGTTTTTCCCTCTTCCAATATCCATAACTTTTTTTTTTTATCTTTCAGTCTACATAGATGTATAATTTCAGAACAAGATATACTATTTAATGGTACCACTGACCGTGCCATATAACAGACTCTGAATCTGTGGAATAGCTGTCTGAGGAGTTGGTCGCAGCAGGAACAGTCAAAGGTTTCAAGAAAGGCTTAGAGAACTACTTAAAACAAAAGAATATTAATACTTATGTAGCCGTATAGTCTCAGGGCAATTTTGGGATCAGGAATGAAATATTCTTTTAGGGTAGATTGGATCTTGCCTTATAGGTTCCAAGTCTTCATCAGTAGGGGAAACTAAGTTTAAAGGGGTTGTCTCACTACATTGACTCGTCCTGTTTTCTTGGTTTCATTTTGAATTCAGGGGCGGGTCTACTGGCTTCTACTGCAGCCTAGTAGAAGCCAGGTCTGTAGCTATAGCAACCAGTGATTGCAGCCCATCAGGATAGATCAAACAGGTATGTAGCTATAGCAACCGGTGCTGGCAGCCTATCAGGAGAGATCAAACAGGTCTGTAGCTATAGCAACCAGTGATTGCAGCCTATCAGGAGTAAACAGGGATGTAGCTATAGCAACCAGTGGTCGCCTATCAGGAAGTATCAAAAGTCTGTAGCTATAGTGACCTGAGGAGCTGATGCAGCCCATACAAGAGGGAATATCTAGGAATAGGTAGGACGCTGTTAATGGGCATATATTGCAAAGTGACTTGTTTTTGAAAGATCTTTAATATAAAAAGCAATCCTTTTAGTGAGACAACCCCTATCCTCATCCCCTTATCTTCAGCTTTCTCCACCTTTGGTTGAATCTGATGGATATAGGTCAACCCTACCACGTGAATCAAAAAAAAAATAAAAAATCTGTAATTCTGTTATTCTTGGAGGGGGTTTTACTTTTTTGGGGTGCACAGTGACAAGATGTGTTTATACTGCAAGTCAGTACAATTCTGACATTATCCAATTTTAAGCATTTTCATGATGCTCTAAAACGGAAAAAAAAATTGTTAAATTTACTTTGCAAAGCCATTTTCTGCAACCAATAACTTATTTTTCCATCCAAGGACCGGAGTCAGGGCTCGAGTTGAAGTATAGGTGTCATGTTGAGATACACGTGGCTTTTGGATCATTTTCTATGCCAGTTTTCACAGTAAGCAAAGTGACCAAAAACAACAAAAAGTTTTGGCACTGGGTATTTTTTCCGTATTTATGGTACAGGACAAATGTAATATTTTAAAGGGGTTTTGCCATGATCTCATTTTATACCTCCTGCATCCAGCTCTTCAGCTCTGTGTGCTCAGAAGGGGGCGTGTGTGATTTGTTTGAATTACAGATCATGTGACCCAGGACGATGACATCACCATGCCTTTCCTCTCTGTAGTCAAAGAAAGGTATGTTTATGTAAAGCATTGTGAGTAGCTGAGAGGTAAAGTTTTTGCCTCCAGGCACAAGGGTCCTCGGTTCAAATCCCTGCAGGAATCAGACCAGTGTTTTTTTTTTTCTCTTTATCAATGCAAAGAGGTTTCTTTATTTACTTGCACTGTTTTACTTATTACTCAGGAGTACAGAGGACAGGAGTAGAGTGACAGCACCTGGGGTTTTAACACTCAGTAGCTGCCTGAGAGGAGAGGTGATGTCTGAGCATGTGCGGACAGACTGAGGAGCTCTCAGCCCTGGTCGTATTCCCTGGAGACGAGCTATAAACAATGGATCCTAAAGGAGCAGCTAAACAAAAAACGGTGCAGAATTTTTAATAATGATAAATGGTGAAAATGTTTGTTATTTAGTTTGCAAGTTTCCCACATCAATTTTACTTCGTGGCAAAACCCCTTTAATAGTTTGGACGGGACAATACTGATTATGCTTTATTTTTTGGTATTTGTAAAAATGACAAAAATAAGCTCCATACTTTCTTAATGAATTATAATATAGAGTACATCAAATATCCGGATTTAGCACTAACGTGTGTCACTTTTCATTTAAATATATAAAACTCTTGTTTTATTAGGAGGATGTGGACTCCTCTTTATCTTCCAGCAGCCTTCATGTCCCCATTCCCACCTTGTAGGCTCAGATTGTAATTAGGAAAAGACTCACAAAGCTCATCCCAAATGCAAAAAGTGGAAGGGGGAGAAGGGGACGGAGCAATAGTACCACTCCTGTTGTATCAAAATTCCATGTTCTAAGTAAGGCGGGTTTACACGGCTTCTATTCCCGACGGATTTGGCGCCGTATTGAGCGCAACAAATACGCCGTGAATAAGAGGCGGGACGGGGGCGGGCGCGGCGGGGGCGCCAGCTCCCGGCCATAGACAATGCATTGTTTTACGGCGCAGAGTCCGCGCCTAATAATGTGCATGTCACTTTCTCCCCCCGCGGCGGATTTGACGAGCGGGGTGGAGCGACGGAATCCACTGTACTCTATGAGGTGCAGTGGATTAACGTTAATGACTCAGACGGATTGGCGCCGTATTGAAAGCGCAAATCCGGCGCGGAATACGGCGCCAATCCGTCGGCAAATAAGCCGTGTGAACGGGGCCTAACAGCAGCAGCTGGGAGAGTTCTTGAGAGGTAAATCTTATCTCCTGGGACCAACCCTACTGGCTAGGAATTCACTTACTGGAAAGCAAGACCTCCGATGGCTGGCCTTGTCCTTGGGACGTGTGTCATCTAATTTGTTCTGTGTGTGATGTTGACTCGGCCACTGGGGCCACACTCCAACTGCGTCTGCTGTCCGTGTCTGGAAGGGTACACGAGGCTGTCCCACCTCTGTGGCTAATAAGACATAACCAGGAATATCAGTATTAGCATTATATGACTATGAACCCCAACTTTATGTGTTTGCCCAACACTTAAGAAAAAGACCTAACATGTACATGGAACTTGAGTAAGGCTGTGTTTACCCCACATTTGGGGTAGATGCTAACATATGCCCTGAGAGAGCTCCAAAGATAACTGAATGGTGTCCAAAACTACTCATGACCCTGAAACGAATGCCGATGTGTCCTATTTGCCACTGCCAAATACATATAACACTTTCTTTACGGTGTATGAACGGAAATGTTTATTGTAGATCAAAGCCTTTTTGAATCTAACTTGATCTGCATTTACTTATCCACACTGATACTGAGTTACATCCTGTATTATCATCCAGAGCTGCACTCACTTATTCTCTATGGTGCATTAACTGTGTAAATTACATTACTTATTATCTTGTACTGACTCCCGAGTTCATCCTGTATTATCCTCCAGAGCTGCACTCACTATGCTGCTGATGCAGTCACTGTATACATTCATTACCTTAATCCTCTCTTTATCATCCAGAGCTGAATCACTATTCTGCCTGGTACAGTTATTGTGCATACATTACTTATCCTGTAATGATCACTGAGTTACATCCCGTATTATACTCCAGAAGCTGCACTCTCCACTATTCTGCGGGTGCAGTCACTGTGTACACATACATTACTTATCCTGTGCTGATCCTGAGTTAATCCGTATTTTCACTACCAAAGCTGCACTCACTATTCTGCTGGTGCAGTCACTGTGTACTTACATTACTTACCCTGTTACTGATCCTGAGTTTCATCCTGTTATTATACCTCCAGAGCTGCACTCACTATGTCTGCTGGTGCCTGCTACTCGTACTTACATTACTTATCCTGTACTGAATCCTGTGTTAAACTACTATATTTATCAACTCCAGACATTGCGCTCATCTATTCTGATGGTGCAGAAGTCACTGTGTACATACATTACTATTCATGTACTGTTCTGAGTTACATTCTGTATTATACGCCAGAGACTGCAATCAACTATTTTTGTGGTGCTGTCACTGTACATACATTACTTTATCATGTATTTTATCTCCAGAGAGCTGCACTCACTATTCTGACTTGTAGAGTCAAGCTCACAGTTGTTTGTTCTCCAGAGCTGCATTTATTATTTCTGCCATCCTGTTCTTGTTAACAGCCTTCCAATGATCGTTAACAAAATCATTTCATTATAAACACACACCTACAGGCAGGATCGCAAATAAAATACAAAGGACAGAAACCCTAGGACATTTTTACCAAAGCTGTTTGGTCCTGTAGCCAGATTGGGGTATGTGGACACCAGCTGGATTGGAGAGGATGTTGAGACTCTGCGGAGGACAATGGGTGAAGTTGTTGCGGGGTTTTTTTGTCTGAAGTTGCCATACCAAATGGAGGAGGATGGGTCATTTGCTGCCTGTAAAACAAAGCATATGAGGAGGTGTTGTGAAAAAGTTTAATATTAAAAATTACAAAAGTTTTCCAGAAGACCATATTCTAATAATTTACATGCAAAAATTCCTACATGTGAGGTTTTGAAGGATGGCGGGTTGAGGGTTTGTTGTGTGTGCCAGAGACTCTGTTAGTGCCGGGTGACTTGCGTGGGGCTGGTTTGTCGTGATATCTGGGCGAGGATCTGCCCTTGCAGACGCTTGCCTGCTGGATGCTGTTCTGGAGAAACCATCCGCCGTCCTTAAAAAAAAAAAAAAAAATTAAAAAAAATTCCCCTAAAAATAGGAACAATCTGAAAAGGTCAAACAATGCCACCAGATGGTTTTAGATCATTTCTCATGTCCAACTGTTTGGTCTGCAGCTGCTAGACTGGACTAGCAAACATCTGCAGGTACTCACCTGAAGTTGGTCCACTTTGGCAGGGGGGCCAGGCGTTGAAAGTGCTGGCTTGTTGGAAGAGCACTGCATGGTTTGCCCAAGGACTCCACTAGGATTTTCGAGCGTTTTATTCTGGTCTGTTATGAAGGGAAATAATTAGTTCTAGATGGGGACCAACAGATCTGTGCATTCAGCCACCCAACCCACCAACATCCAACACCCCCCTTGCCTGAGATGACGGTGACAAACAGATCTGTTGCCATTAGGGGAAGAAAAAAAAAAATAGCTCACCACTAGATAATCTCATTTACCGTGGCACCCCTCCGCGGTGTGTGTTGCTTTTGCCGTCAATCCAAACACAAATGCAAAAACTAGTTGTCTGGTGCTGGTGATCAAACACCACAATTTTTTTTTAGATTTTTCTTAATTGCTAACCGCGTAACACAGTGATCCATTTAGGATTTTCCCTCTCTTCTAATTAAGGCAAGGTGTTCATTTTATGGTTCAGCTCGCCTCGACTATAGATGCTGGGGAGTAGGGGGATTTACTTTGTATGTATGCATTAATATATTTATATATTACAAGGGATTACTTGTGATGTTTGCATTTTATATATATATATGTAATATATTATATTTATATATATATTATATTATATATCTTGATATTTATATATATATTAATGGTTAATGTATTTAATACATAACATAATACAGTAAGCTATACGTTTTTTGTACTTATTATTTAATATTTATATTTATATATATATACTATATATATATATATTATATATATATACACTCAACTATAATATAATATTATATTTATATATAATATATATATATTATATATGTAGATTATAAACATTACATATATATATATACAACACACACATACATTCATACTCAAACACAGGACAACTACGTCCCCGGGTTACAAACGGAGGATAGGGACTGTATGGCCTGGAGAGTTTGTTTCTTAAGTTGAATTTGTAAATGTAAGTCGGAAAACAAGTATTTAATACTATGTTTTTACAATTTAACTCCAGCATAGATGTTTTTTTTTTGGTTTTTGTGCAAAAGAGAACAGTTTTTTTTACATTTGTTTTGCTATTTGTCGTTGCCCGCCTATGTTTTTGCAGATCTTGTTTTAGCAGATTTCACCTCAATTCCCTGTTATCTTTCATGTACGGCTGTGGCGTGCGGGTTGGCACTTGGTTTTTGGTTATTATGCGGGCATGATCAGTGTGCCCAGTCATGCCCAAAAAGTCTCGTTTTGGTAACTAGGGGACAGGATGATGTAAGTCTGACGAAGGTAAGTCGGGGGGGGGAGGGGGGATGTATCGTGTGTGGTGTGGTGTGTATATATTATTTATATATACAGCCAATATACATACATATGCTTATATTTATTATACACATACACACTCAACACACACATATATATATATAGTAAATTATTAAAATAAAACTTTATAGCGTTACTGTATATGTATTACATTTTTTTTACACAGTGGTTTTTTTTTAACGGTTTACAAATTAAAAATTTCTCTCTTTTTCTTTTCTTTAGTTTTACATAATACTAGTAACCTGTGAAGATAAGATAAGGTGTTTTTTTTTTTTTTTTTTTTTGTTTTTTTTTTTTTTTATAATGATTACTTCAGAACCTTTTTTTTTTTTTTTTTTTTTTTTTTTTTTTTTTTATGCCCATTATTTTATAAAGACTTGCACCATTACAACCTGTTGTGATTCACTTTGATAATATATTGCAATACATCAGCAACATTAGTTTCACACTAAGGTCCTGTATCTCTGGGCCTTTTGCAGAGGGGACCCACAAGACCCGCGTCCCCTCGGGTTCCTGCATGGTGTTTGTGTAGGAATCGTTTGGTCTTGAGTGTGTGCTGTTCTGTTTGGGTGAATGGCTCTTGTGGTCCACAGTTCCTAGATCAAACCCAATCTGGTGTAGAATAGCCAATGTTTTAGACTAGGGTGCACTAATGCTAATGGATTGAAACCCCCTTCCTTCCCTTCCTCCATCTAACAAAATTTTTTGAGATCACGAGGTCAGGCTTGACCCTAGACCTTAACTGGAAGGGATATTCAGGGAGGAAGGGAGGAAAATTTAGAGACATTTTGAATATCACTCATTTGCTCATTAAAAAGATTCGTCTCTACTAATCACTAATAGGCTTTCAACATGTAGGGAACCAGTTAGATGATGACTTCCCCAATTATATTGGGTTTATTTTTGCTTTGTTGAGGACGATATGAGAGTTTTATCTGCTCTGTGTGCAGCCACAGGAATTTTCTCTGGTTACCGTCGATGCTCTTCACTCTCCCTTCTCTCTTTTGTCTTAGTGATGTCAATATAAACAGTCGGGCACACGGTTACCGGCAGGCCTCAGCTTGAGATGCGAAAGATTGAGTAGAGAAGTGTGGTATTACCTCTAACAAAGACGGACAACTAACCTAATAACTGGTATTACTTGTAGAGCTGAGAGCTTCAGAGCTCATAGATAAGATCTCCTGCCTCTCATATCAGTTCTATCAGAGAAGAGCTGTGAAATATGCAGTGAATAGATCATGCTGGATCATGCTCTAATAATAAAACACCCACAGCCTCTCTGGACCAGGAAGAAGAAAACCGAAAGCAAATGGATTGAAGGATGATTAATTTGTAAAACGGCTTGTCCCTTGTGGCTCTAGTGATGAAAACAGAATCAGAGACAACCCCACTAAACTACTACTTGAAAGAGTTCTGCATAATGGTTGTTGAAACACTTTTAGTGTGGGAAGGGGTACAGATCATTCCATATGGTGTTATATATTTTAGTGCCAACCTTTGTCTGCATCATAGGACTTAACAATAACGAAACAAGAGTTAAAGAGTTAAGGTTATACAGCTCGCCATTTAACCTCACCCCCGTAATTCTACTCCCACATTGATATGAACCGACTCACCTGCGGTTAATGCTGTGTAGATTCCAGCAAAACAATTAGAAGAATCTCCCTCTCCTGTCCATTAAAAGAGCATCTGATTTTCGTACAGAGATTTGCTATGATCAGGAACTGTGCTGCTCACGTGGCTGAACTGGGACAAAAAATGGGACCCTTTAACCAGGCAAGAGGAAAAAGTGACAATTACATTCAAACTCTGCTGCCTCCTTGCACCTCGCTGTTTAGAACACCCTCCCCGTCGTCTGGAAAGTACAAGACCCAAACTGGGGGTGGGTCTGATGCTTTGGTTCGATAACTTGCATCACCTTACCCAGAGGTTGACGTCACACATGGATCCAGCTCATTTCATCTTTATGTGGCTGAACTGACACAGCCAAGTACTGGAGTATATGGTGCTAGCTGCAGGGATTCCACTTTCCTTCAATGAGCAGTTTTGGTAACCCCCATTCTTGTCATCAATGGTGGGGGGTTCTTGCGGATATACATTTATTACCCATTCTTGTTGATCGGTTATAGGTGTAATGTCACTAATGAGCCAACCCCCTTTAAGGAACGGAGACTAAAACCCCACACCTAACCCTGGTGTTATGGTTGGTGCGAGGTACCTTTGCGAATCATAACATTTATTACCCATCTATGTGATAGGTTATAGGTGTTATGTCCTAATGAGCACCCCTTTAAGGACGAGCTAATCTTGGAGATTTTTGGACCAGCAGAACAGAACTTTGATGTGCATATATCAAACTTCTTTTTTAAAACTGGTTTTAGTAGAATTGGGAACAAAATAAGAAAATTATTGGCCCAGTGTTTCAGTGTTTGTGACTACACCTGTGAGTGGTTTCTGGTTTGTTGTACTATTGTATGCACCCAAAAATTATCCTGTTGGGGAACAAACATAAAAGTATGATTTTTGTGGAGGCGGCTGTGGTTCTGGAAGGAGAGAACAATAACAATTTCTTTTTTTTTTTTTTAGCACCAGTCAAAAAGAGTAAAGGGCATTAAGTAATGATAAACACAAAGCACTTATTAATCACTTCATTTGTTTGTGATCAGGGGCGCTATATTATAAAGGCGTGTACAGAAGGTAAATGGTTTCCTCTATAATGCGGGATAGTCAAAATTTGTAGATGTGTAGCTGAAATGTTATCCTTATGGAGAGTTTACCTCACTTGCAAGTCTATGTGGGACCAACAGCTATATAGCACTCCACCCATCTACACAGGACTTTTTAATCAGTGCAGAGATTTAGTAGTGGTGTGCCTTTTCACATTCTGAAAGGTAGGGTAGGTCTGGATGGACACAGAGAAAGTATAGCGTTCTGTGTTGTAAAAAGTAGTGTAGGACACACTGCATGAGGTTCTCGTTATGAAAGTCGAAGGTGGGTGGGGTATTCTTAAGCAATTTTGCGCATAAGTTGCGTGAACATAGTACTCAATTAAATACATTTGGGGTTGGTTTTTTTTTTTTTTTTTAAAGCAGGAAAGTTTTTTTTTTTCAAGTATTCTATTTTTGTGTGCTGCCGTTTATTGTTATGTGTAGTGTATGTATGTATGTATGTATTGTGTATGTATTGTATGTATGTATGTTTATATATAATATATATATTTTATAATATATATATATATTTATATATATTATATACACACACATACTATTTTTATATATATATATATATATATATACACACACTTTACACACACACACACACAGTAGATGCCATTTAATTTCAATTGCTTGCAATAATACTCACTAATAAAACTCTCGGAGGTTGCTTGTGGTTTTGTTTGGAAGAGATGGACCTTGAACATCACTGAGCACAATGTATTATCAATTGATGCAGTTGTAGATCATCCCACAGCACCATTTAAACGGGAAGTTAGTTCCGCGCCAAAGACTTATGATTGCCAATATCGGTAATTATACACATGAAGTTGGATAGATGCATGTTGTCACAACCTCTGGGACCCGTACAAATCTTGTGGAATGGGGCTCCCAAAACTCTCATCTAAAGAATGGTGAGTCTGGTTGCGCTCACACATCTCCAATTCTGTTCTATAGGAGTTTCCAGTTAGTAACGGCCGAAGCATTCGCTCACCTGTGTTCTCAGAAACTTCCATAGGACAAAGACCCATATGGAGTGGTTAGTGCCGCAACTTTTATGGTGCCACGTTCCCGTATAGGGGGTGCGGGGCTTCCGATTGATATGCTGGCTCTTAAATGGTACTCACAATGGGCGACATGCATGGTTTTTTTTTTGGCGCCCAGAGGCCCTGTTCTTACTGCGGGTCACAAATCAGGCGCCGCGCCATTCTGGTTGCAAATAAAAAACTGACAAATTCTGGCTCGGAGTAGTGGGTTGGAGTGAGGTGGGTAAGAGTAGGTAAACCACTTTTAAGTGTTACCTGTTCCAGCAGGAAATGCGGCCTGAATTGGCGGGATGAAAGCTTTACTATAAATGTGTACTGTTAGCTTCATGCGGTTGTAGTGCGGACACTCTCCCATCTTCCCCCCCCTCTCTCCACAGGAAATCATGCCATTACAGAGTGACGTTGAGTGCTTTGTAATGCACCTGTTCAGAGCCAAATAAATAAATTGAGCAGACTAACAAGAGTCACTCGCTCAACTCAGACTCCTTATTGTGATCATTTAGTGAGGAGGAACGGTAAGTAGAAGCAGAACCCCCCTTAGTGGATAGTGAGGAGTCCAGAAATAGGAATTCCAGTGATCACAAATTTACTACCTAACCTGTGGATAGGTTTGTTTGTTTTTTGGGTGGGGGGGGGGGGGGGGGGGAGAAAAACTGTCCAGTGTATGTAGATGAAAGGTGGACAGACCTGTTAAAACCATAAACGTGCCATTCTCCACTACAGAATTATCACCTGGCTGTACAGGCTGTCCCTGCGGGCATTTCCAGAGAGAGGGGTGTGCAATGATCTGGGGCCTAGTGGGGGTCCTCTGAATAGAAAAAAAAGATGGATAAGGCTGGTCAGTTGATTTGTTGGTGTTTCTAGGCAGGAAAAAAAAAAAAAAAAAAAAAAAAGGTAAATTAGCACCAAATAAATCCATATCATATAATCACAAATGTGAAGTTTCCTGCGTAGATTACGCTTTTCAAGAGATCACTGTGATAAGTTGTCTAAATATTTCCTCAATTGGGAAGAAAGGATTTTTTTACATTGTATTTTTAAGGAGAAAAAACAGTCAGTGGTTTAGCTACCATATCTGAGGGTTTATGATGAGGTGGAGCTGAGCCTGTGATATATAGGGTTTTATGATAGAGGAGAAAGCTGAGCTCTGTGATTATATGGGTTTATGTGATAGAGGGAAGAGGAGCCGAGCTCTGTGATATTTTATAGGGTTATATGATAAAGAGAGAGGAGCTGAGCACTCTGTGTATATAGGGGTTATATGATTAGAGGGAGTGGAGATGAGCTCTGTGATATATAGGGTTATATATAGAGGGAGAGGAGCTGAGCTCTGTGATATATTGGGTTATATGATAGGGTGGAGGAGCTGAGCTCTGATTATATAGGGTTCTGTGATAGAGGGAGAGAAGCTGAGCTCTGTGATATATAGGGTTATGTGATAGAGGGAGAGAGGAGCCGAGCTCTGTGATATTTAGGGTTTGTGATCAGAGGGGATGAGAAGCTGAGGCTCTGTGATATATAGGGTTATTTGATAGACGGAGGAAGCTGAGCTTGTGATATATAGTGCTTATATGATAGAGGAGAGGAAAGCTGAGCTCTAATATATAGTGTTATATGATAAGGAGACTGAGCTTGTGATATACAGAGGTATTATGGATTGGGAAAAGGATATGAGTAAAAAGCAGAATAAATCCTAAGGGACTGTATAGCAAGGGTCCTGCTTACCTTGGCACATTCGGTTGATTGCAGCTGTCCCTTGCATCAGTGTTGGTCTACAGAGCAAACTTGTCAGTCACTATCTTGGGCGCGGTAAGCGACTTACACTCTCTTTAAGGAATCTTTAACCCCTTATCAACAACGGACATAGGGGACAAGGCTCAGCTTTTCCCCTCTATTTATTGCATGTACTTAAGGGCACCATAAGCTTACACAACGTTTTCATATTTAAGACGGAGAGTCATTGTTAATAGGATGCTGTAGCTATACTATAGAATCCAGCAGCCACTACACATCCACTTACTTTACATTGGTGTTTTGTTGCAAATGATATACTCAATCTCATCGTGTAAGGATAATTTTGGAAAGGTGAAAACGAGCTGGTTCTCTCAGCAGCCACTCCGGCTTTTGGATCTTAACGGAACATGATCCGAAGACCTGACTTTTAATATCACCACCTGGGAAGGAGATACAATGAACACACTGTAGAAGGTACTGAATGTACACTAATCAGCAACATCATTAAAAACCACTGACCAATGCAGTAAAACAAACATTATCTGACAATAGCACCTGGATATAGTATTCAGCAAGTGAAGAGTCCAGTGCTTGTAACAGATTGTGGTAAGAGAAGGAAGAAAATAGAGAGACCCCCCCCTCCTCCACCAAAAAAAAAATAACAGCACAGTTAAGAATTCTCAGCGAGACTGTTGTCTATCCTTCACATTGGGCCTTGTGAGAATAGCAGGTCTCAAAACGGGTTTGCCCGAAGTGAGTACCTTACCTCTTATCTGTCAGGAGAGAAGATAAACAAGCATGCTGAGTCATGAACGGCTGCAGGGGTGAGACGGGAGGGGGGTGAGCAGGGAGGAGCAGAGAGCGAGGAAGCGTCTGCAAAGTTTACTCAAATAATTAACTTTTACAACCAGTGGATTCTCTATACAGCCTATACACTGCACTTTCCTCCCAGCCCTTGCAAGCTCCTTCATGTTCCCCGCCATCAGATAAGTAGTGCGAAGCGCGGCAGATCAGCTCCTGTCAGTTCATGGTGTGTGTTAATGTAAACGTTCAGGATAACTAAGGAGGGGATCTGAGCAATCTGTAGCTCCTAGAGGCTTAATTTTGTAATTTAAATATTTTAGAAAAGTGATTAAATACCCATTTTGGAGGATCCCACGTCAACATTACATCGTGGGCAAAACCCCTTTAAAGAGGTTTTAGACTTTGTTGGCATATCACATAGGATAAGCCATCAAAATTGGATAGGTGGAGGTCCCAAAGGTGAAAATGGGGCCCCCAAAAGTTAGGAGCAGGCTAGAGAATCTCTCACGATTGAACGATTTCTCCATTTCTGTTCTATGGGAGTTCGGAGCAGACGCTAAAACACACCGTCATCGTGCTCGGAAATCCATAGAAACAGAATGGAGAGTAACTGCCGCCAGCGTGCCCGGGCTATTCCAGTCTGCTCTAATTTTGGTGGCCGTTTTGCCAGATAGGTGGGGGGTCCAGAAGTCAGATTTTATTTTTTGGGCTATATCTGATGGCTGCCAAATATCTCTGGACAGCGGCTTTCTCTAGGAAGCAATAATTTTGATGGAGGGCGTAAAGCAAAGGCTTGTTTGTCCGGACTTCCATTGTTATCTATGGTTTCTTCTGGAAAAGGGGCTTCTGAAACAAAGATTACTGCTGGAACTGTCTCTGAGCAGCTGCTCTCTTCTTGGTCGAAGCAAACTCCACAATGTTTTTTCTAAAAGTTCCTTAAATTAAAAAACAAACAATTCCAGAGTAATATTATACAGAGGTTAAAACCAGGAGGGAAGGGGAAATGAGCGGAAATGACATCTTAAGAGCTGTACGCGAACTATGCTAAGACGCCATTTGCCTGTAATGCTGAATCAATGTTAAAGGGGTTGTTTCACTACAAAGATTGGCTTTTTATGTTAAAGATCTTGCAAAAACAAGTACCATTTCCAATAATATATCCATTAACAGTGTCTACCTATTCCTAAGATATTCCTGTCTTGTATCGGAAATGTCTTCAGCTTCCTCAGGTCGCTGTAGCTACAGATCACTGTTCAATCTCTCTGATATGGCTGCCAGCAATGGTGCTTTAGCATACTGACTGTTTACTCTCTACTGATAGGCTGCAAGCACTGGTCGTCTATAGCTACCAGACCTGTTGACTCTCTCTGGATAGGCTGCCAGCACTGGTTGCTTATAGGCTCAGGACCTGCTTCTTACTGCACGCTAGTAGAAGCCAAGTAAACACCGCTCATGAATTAAAAATGAAACTAAGAACACAGGAATGAGGGGTAAGATGAATTGATGTAGTGGGAGACAACCTTTAACAGGGAGACTAGTATATTTACTGTGGCCCAGATCAGATAGGCGCTGATATTACCTTGCGGCTGGTAGCCAACAGTCGCAGGCCCTCATCCGATGGTCACAAAATGAAAAATAAAAAAAAAAAAAAAAAAACATGCCGTCCACGCTGTGTCGGGAGACTGATATCTCTATAGGCTGGCAGATGCTATTCATGTCTGTGCAATTAGGGGGGCTTTGTACCTGATGAAATAAGAACAGAACAGTCAGGCGTCTCAAAAAGCCCAAAAAAAAAGTGTTACTCTCTAGCCATTTACATCCAGGCGGGATAACTCACCTGTTAACCTGCAATGGCATAGACAGAACTTGCTGCTTGTCCTCCTTGCATCTGCGTCCTTCCATAGTCTGTGTAAGGGTGACACCTAGTAAATTATACACAAACAATTAATATCATCCATTACAGGGGTGTTTTCCACAACATAGATAGTAACTTTTGAACAATTAGGCTAAGCGCAGAGTGTCAAACTGCGGCTCCAGGCTGTTGGGAAATAAACAACAACTACCATCATGCCCACTGTTATAGATCTATATGAATGTTTGATGGGAGTTGTAGTTTCTCAACAGCTGAAGGCCGCAGTTCGACACCAGTGGGCTTAAGGTAAGTGAATACCATTACCAAATACACTGCTGTTCTGATTTTGATTCCTTTTCAGAGTAGTTCTTATTTCCGCTTGTGTACACCAAGCTCCCGATCTTCACTCTATGCTCTAGCAGCCACTGACCACGCTTCTGCCACGTTCTCGGGGTAAAAGACGCCGGTACAATTTGGGCTGGGTTATATGGTTGTCGCCAATGCCAGGATAGAGGGATTCCTATGTGCTGCCTCAAAACTATAGCAGACAGCTCTCTTCATTGTTTGTCGTATAAGGAGTGAGCTGTAAGCTTTAGACTGAGGGGGCAGGAGAAGCCACATATGGGACTCCTCTCCCCCAAGCTGTGGTGGATTAGAACGGAAGTTAACATGGCAGCGTTTCTTGGTGTGGACATGTTTGCACCCAAGTTCAACAATTCGTTTCTTTTGTTGATGAAAAATCCGCACGCTTGCAGTGCGGATTTTCTGCAACGGAACGGAAACGATCCAGAATGCTCGATGCGGATTTTCTGGCCTCATGACTGTATTCTATCAGTGTGGTCAACACGTCAAAGAGCTAACATGTCAATTCTTTTTTCAGTTTGCCGATGATACTGTGTAAAGTCGGCGTTTGTCTAAAACAACTACTCTGATATCTTACATAGGGGCACGGTGGTAAAATCACACTCACTCTTCGATCGACCTACACTGATCTTAATACGTCACGGCGTAATTCCACATTACACTCTCCGAACGATACAATGATGCTTACATTAGGGCCGGTTTGTAAATCACATCTACACTCTCCGAATGACTACACTGATCTTCATATGACACGGTTGTAAATCACAACTACAACTGAAAGACTACACGGAATCTTAAATAGAGGCACGGTTGTAAATCACACTACACTGATTTACATATGACACGGTGTAATCACACTACACACTGAACGACTACACTGATCTACATATGACACGGTTGTAAATCACACTACACACGAAACGACTACACTGATCTTCATAGGGCCGGTTTGGTAAATCACACTACACACTGAAGAACTACACTGATATTAATATGACCGGTCTTGTAAATCATCAATACACACTGGAACGACTACACTGATCTTAATTATGGGCACGGTTTGTAAATCACATACACACTAACGACTACCACTGATCTTACATAGGGCACGGTTTGTAAATCACCATCTACACACTAAACGACTACACTGATCTTAAATAGGGCACAGGTGTAAATCACACTACACACTGAACGACTACACTGAGTCTTTCATAGGGCACGTGTAATGTAAATCACATTACAAATCTGGCCGAACGGACTACCTGATCTTATAGGGCCACGGTGTAAAACTCATTACACTCTCAGAAGACTACACTGATCTTACATGGCACGCCGTAAATCACATTTTCACTCTATTTAGACGCCGATTCAGATGTGTGGAATCTGCACCCAGAATCAGCTTCCAAAACAGTCAATGTGAACTGTACCAGGCCCAAATTTCACAGTGTGTCTACAACCTACTGGTTGTGTCCATTTATCCTGCAGCTATAGTTATGCGGGCATCATAAAGCAGCTGACCGGTTCCTTTAAGCTCTTAACTCACCCCCTTTTAACAGTGACTGTACAGCGGGGGCTTTTATGCTCATAGAAATCTTATGAATTCATGAATTGAAAATGAAAGTTTTCAGGATTCAGTAATATATTGGATTAAAATCACCTCGCAGCCGTGGCCACGCACTTTAATATTACCCTGAGCAATGAACAACCACAAAACTGGGGTCTCATCTTTAGGGGGACAAGGGCCATTACCTGCAACACAAAAGGGTAACACAAGAAGGAATAATTTAGGAGTCACCAACACAACCAGGTCGCCACTGAATGGTTTCGATTAGCAAGCACCGAGGAATGTTCTATGCACACCCATTTCTGGTATTTTTATTTTAACATGTTTTATTTAAATTTTCACATGTGATACTCATTTAGAAAGAAGGAAGAGAAAAAAAAAAAAACTTAAATGCACCCCAATAATAATAATATAAAAAAAAAAATTGTAAAAACCAATAGAGGTATAAAAGTTAATAGTGAACGTAAAGTAAAAGTAAAATCAATGAGTACAGGTATGCACCATTTTGATATAGAAATTTGATAGCTAGGATGCTGGCCAAAGTATAGAAAGAGGTGGGTCCACCTGTTTCATTGTTCCTTAATAAAGCTGAGCTGTTCATAGATGCTGGATCCACACGACAGCATTTCACATCTTGGGAGGAAAAGAAAATAGTCTGAACTTGTTTGAAACGTGTTCAATCCAAATCCTATTATTCCTGTACCCTGGACATAAATAGGTTGAAGGGGTTGTCTGAAAAGGGCTGCTCCATCCTCAGACACTCTTATGGCATGAGATAGATATCGACCAGTTAATATTAGTGTAAGGTCGCCTTTCGGGGCGGTATGCCACGCGGTATAGATAGGGCCAAAGATCATTTTTGTCATGCTTTTAATGCAGTGGTCGTCTCTACCCTTAGTCACCAAAGTATTTTTTATAGTTTTTGGCTCTTGGGGAGGGAAATATCAGTATTGTATTTGGAACTTTGGACCTGTCTTTTGGACAACCTGGATGGTATGCCGATGGTAATAAACCTTAAAGATATATTGAAGTATGTATAACTCCATGTTTTTTTTGCTGTTTGATGCACTATATGGGTCATGGATTGCGTTATTCATAGGATTTGGAACTAGGTTGTCTATTTTAGTATTTAACATTAAAGTTAAAATTTTATTGTGTGGGTATGGGTGGGATGGTTGGGGTTTGTTTATGCATGTTATGCTAATACTGCTGAACGCAGGTATCAAGATATGTGGTACGGACATATTCATATTACTCAGTGTTTTTTTATCAAAAAAGCAAAATGATATTTATTATGTATGTTATCTGATGTAAAAAAATAATGGTAGGAGAGTTCTATTATGTTATCTGCATAAATTGTTAATAAAAATTATCGATTAAAAAAAAAAAATAAAAATTTTAAATTTTACCAGGTTTATTTCTCAGTGATGACATGACAGAATAGGCCTTAAATGTCTGAATGGTGCGGGTCCCACCACCATTGTGAGAACAAGGCCCTAAAACTTCTGGTTCAGAATGGAGAAGTGGCCATGCTTGTGATCCCCAACCCAAATGAGCTTACCTCATTCTGCAGATGAAGGACCTCCGTGATCCCATACACATTCTCATGGAGGACTGCTGACCCTCTTTCTTCACTGTGCCAGTTTTTAGATCTAGGATGCGCCCTTGAAAATAACCAAAAAACCACACAACTAGATTACATGACGCACAAGTAATAGCACCTGGTCACTAAGTGAAGCGATGAACCCTGTAACTTACCGGTCATGGCATTCTCTGCTGTAGACAACTGTTCCCGCAGCTTGTCCACATCATCTGGGTGAACTTGGTCATACAAGGTGCTCCCAAACCACTCGGTCTGTGGTTGGTTGAGGACAGGAGTCACCGAGTCAGAGACGTACACAATCCGCCCTGTCTCACAGGAAACGACAAACAGAAAGCCATCTGCAGCCTCCAAGATCAAGTGTTTTAACTCCTGTACGAGGCAGAAAAGAGAAAAAAAAAAAAAAAAATTTGAAAAACTGGACATTTGGGGCGCACTATTTACAATGCATATACTTTTAATAGCAGATCAAAATAAATTAGGAATCTACGCCTTTTTGGAGCTCGAGAGAAACACCTTTGCTCGCTTGTCTTTCCACAGACCTAATGTGTTCTGTCTATATAAGGGAAGCTGGATAAATTTTGGGCTTCATCTAAAGTCTCTCACCCAGCGAGGCACTATATTGCTCTGCACTGAAGAGGGGTAAACCCCAAAAACGCCTGTCTGTAGATGGGTAACTGGCTTAGCTATAAAACTTCTAATCAGGTTTCAAGGCTCTTTAATGGGTTGGATGTGACTAATAAACAATATTTCAAAAAGGTGCTGCTGGAGGCATCCGTACCCCTCTGCTTGATATGGAACATTACCAAAGCCATCAACCATGTCTAAAGCCTCTCACCTACTCAGTCAGAACGCTGCTCTACACTGGAGATCAACAAATACCCAAAACAGCTGTCTGCACAAAGGTAACTGGCTTGCAATTAAACTTCTAGTCCGATATCAAGGCTTTCTGGCGAGGCAAATGCGATTTTAAAGGGGTATTCCTATCACAGCAAGTGTTAGTGGAAGGGCCAATTGCTGTAAAGTAAGCAATTTTCAAAATGCATGTTATTAAAAAATGGCTAGTTTACCTAATACAGGCCCTTTTTTTGCACTTTTAACTGTATGACCCTGTATGTTACTGCTCAGAGTCCCTAAGGGTAGGAAGCTGTATGGTTCGTCTTTCTAAAGGAGAAAATACTAAGCGTGATGGAACAGGTCACATTTAGATTTCTTGTGTTCCCTTATGTCAACTTGCAGGTATATAGGGAGCAACAGGTGTTTCCACCATAGGGCTGATTTGGGGGTTTTGAAGGGGGCCCCGCTTCTATGTCGAAAAAGGGCTTTTGGGGTCAGAAAAAAGGGTCCCGGGACACTCGGCAGGACTCTCCATTTTGTTTTTTGGGTTTTTCTGGGGGTTTCAAACCCAAAAATTCTTCTCCCCCGACGGGGAAATCCCCTTAAAATGGGGGCCTTTTTTTAAAACCCTTTAACCCCTTTCTTTCGGTCTCCTTGGTTTTCCCACCATGTGCGCTTTCAGTTGTGGCCCACAATTCAGCATTATAAAAGACTGTCTGAGAATAAGTTCCTGTGGCCGTGGAGAGGGAGTACATAAGAGAGACTATGAGGGACATGTATGAAAACGGTTTAGGTGTAAGAGTTTCTTTGTTGCCCTTGCAAAAAAAATTTAAAAGCTTTCCTTTTTTCAATTTTTATATGTATGCAGAAAAATGAAAAGGGAGTGGGGGAATGCAGCAAGGAAAGTTTAGACCGTTTTTTATAAAATAAACCCTTTGCGGAAATTGCTATCAAAGGGCCAGGAACTTATTCACTTAGGGCTTTGACAAAAGTGCCAAAAGAATAAAATGTTTGGGTTTGGGGGGCCCAAAGGGGACAAGGGAGGAAGGCGAAAGGGGCAAGAAAGGGCCCGTTTTAGGTAGGGCCAATTTTTTTAAAAAAGTACATTTTGAAAAGGTTTCTTTTTCGGAATTGGGCCCTCTCAGAAAGAAAATTGTAGATTACCCCGGGGGTTTTTACCATTATATGTAATAATCAAGCCCCCATAGTGCCAATCTGGGTAACTGAAAAGAAAGAACTTTTATATGTATGGATTTACCAGGAGATCTACCTGGAGTAAGGAGTCTGGGGTTATATTCACACAGCTGATTTGGACGCTGTTATGGCACGGATTATACCCCCAAAACAGTGTTAAAAATCACTAAAAAAAAACACCCCTTTGTTCTATTTATAGATTCCCAATTTAAAAAATTGTCGGGCGGGGCGTTTTTACACGGCCCCATTTAAAACTGCCCCGTCCGACTCTTTTTTAAAGTCGGCTTTATTTTTTAGCCATCCCGATTCCAAAACACCTGAAGCGAAAATCTGGACCCCTTAAGAGCTGTGAGTGCAGGAGCAAGGAAAACCCCTTTTGGGAAACCCCGAAGGGGGCCCAGAGCAGTAAACGACTTGGGTGAGGGCCCGCTGAGGCCCCTTGGGTCTTCCCCAAGGGCCGCGAGATAACGCCCGCGAAACCCACCCGAAGGGCGCGCGTTCCAAAGGCACCAAAGGCCCAAAAGACAGAGGGGGCGAGAGATCTCTGACCCGGACAGGAACCCCGGGGAGGGGGAAGGGTAGCGGCGAAAGAAACAGCCAGAAACCCTGTGAGGCAAAAGCCCGCGAATTTTTTCCCGCCAGGAGGGAATTTTGCAGGGCCCCTTTTGGGAAAAGTGGTTTTTTGGGGGCAGAGCGGGGCTGAGGAGGGGCCCGGGATCCCGACCGGTGAGCCCGGCTTAACTGCCGCGGTGTAAGGGGGGGTTTTGCGGGGACCCCCCAGGGGGACTGGGTTTAGCCCGGGGCCGAGAGGGGGCCGGGTGCCGGCGGCCAAAGCGGTTTCTGCTGCGCGTTACCTGTGAAATACCCGCAAAAAGGAGGCGGACCGGGGCCCCAGCTGTTTCAAACGCTGCCCGGGGTTTTAAGGGCGGGATCGCAGCGGGGGCCGGCGCGGGCCCCGAGAGGAGGGGGGGGCCCGCGGTTTCCTCGATGCTAACGGTTAAAATCGCGGGGGGGGGGGGCGGAGGGAAAGGAGGGAAGGCAGCCAGTTCCCCGTGCGAGGGGGCGACCGTTATCGGGCCGACAAGCCTCCGGCGGGAGGCCGAAACGGCCGGGAAAGCCGACCCCAGGCCCCCCCCCCCCCCCAAAACCCATCCCCCCCCAAACCCGGTGCGGTGAGCTGTAGCTGGGGGGGGGACTTTCCCTTGGGAACCCAGGGGACATTCTGGGAGACCCCCCTGAAACCCAGCCTTATACCCCGGCCCCCCCAGGGACCCGGGGAGGAATTTGCCGTTCCCGGTCGCCGCACTGAACCCGGGACGCCCCTGCTGCACCCCCTGTCAAAAACAGCATAGGGCTGGGAAAAGTCTGAAATTTTTCCCCAGGGGGGTGGGGGGCCCGGGGACTTTTGGTTTGGCCCCCTTTCCCCCCGACCCGGGAGAGGACTGTGTACCCGGAGGGCAAAGAGGAGCTCAGCCACAGGCAATAAACACCAAAACTGCCCTCGCCGGGAGCCTC
>JAODAL010028128.1:0-53812 GCA_025379985.1 Phyllomedusa bahiana
ACACACCCCCGTCACAGTCTGACGTCGCACACAACATCTCACCCTGCTCTTTTCTGTAATCTGATTTGCGGGCCGCCAAAATTACAGGAAGCGCCGAAAAAGCGCGAATCTTAATAGATGATGCACAGATTTTAACCTTAATTATCGCATGATCTGGAAATTTCGATCACCATAAAAACCTTGCCGATTTCAACTTTGTCGATAAAAATCGCTCTACACTAGTCACTATACCTACAGACCTGTTTGATCTCTCCTGATAGGCTGTCAGCACTGGTCGCTATAGCTACAGACCTGGCTTCCACAGGATCCTAGTGGAAGCCAGTAAACCCTTTAAGCGGGTGTTCTCATCATGCTGTTCCACAGAGCCTACGCTTCATATCCAGCTTTAAGCTGCCACTTCCTGGTTAGGCTGCTTGTGGTTTTACAGCAGTGATTGTCATATCAACTCTGCTGTTCCTAGCTGAGCCTGTTAGAGGAACATTGGTAATGGAGGGGTTTTAACAGCAGGGCACATGGCTACAGAGCTCTAGAGGTTTAAACTTTATCAGTAACAAAGATAAATAAGCTCACGTTCTGCTGATAAGACACAGCAGGGAGTGACATCACCATCCCGACCACTGCAAGAGCAGAGAAATGGTTGGCAGCCTAGGAAACCTGTAACCTAGCAAGATATAAAAACTGTTGTAGCTTTGAAAGGAAGAAAAATGAGAACAGCAATGTATTTGGTAATAGTCTTTATTTCCTTTGCCTACGTTTAAAGCTAATGAATGTGGCAGCGGTACCTCTTTAACATTTTAATAGTAGTGAAATACTGATTGATATTTGGATATTAATAACATTCTTGTATTTTAACGTATATGCCATGGTATTAAGTGATTTATAATATCCACCATGCATATTCAAATATATGATCACCAGTAAACTTAAGATCACAAACTAATCCTGTCTTGTCTTCAGTGCACACTATTAATAGTTTGTTTTTTCACAAGAAAATTATGAACCAAACAATTCCATCTTTTAAAATTAAGCCTACTTCCCAAGCATGTAAAAATCCCTTGGTTGCTTCTTAGCAATAGACTTCACTATTACTTATGTGGATATGAATGGCTATTACCTCTATGGATTTTGCAAGCAAATTAGAAACTCATTGAGCAATAACATAGTAGCACTGTGTATTTGTTAAGAAGCAACCAATGAATTGGCTACTGCTTGTAAATTATTGGTTTCAGACACAGGGAAAATTCATTTGAGACAAGGTTCACATAAAATTTTTGCCGCAGCTTTTACCATATTGGTTGCATGTGCACTGCTAGAAAATGGGACGTTAAAACACAATTCTTTTCAATGCGGTTGTATTATAAAAATGATAAAATTTTGTTGATAAATGTGTTTCATTATGATTTAAAAGATAAAAGCTAAACTGTACAAAGGCATCACATTTGTTCTCCACTAACTACAAATAGTGTAAGCACTGTATATGTACAAATAGCCTATGAAATAAAACCATAAAAACTGTGCTCATGTTTGATGCAAAAAAAAAAAAAGAAAAATAAGAAAAGTAAACTAAATGGAAAGAAAAGCCAATGTAAGCTTTACCTGTAGTTTTTGTTTCTGTTGCTACATTTTCACATTGTAATGTGTTTCATGTGAATTTGAAGCAGATTTAACCAAAGATGTCATAATTTGTGTTGCAATGAATGAAATCCAAAGTAAACATTCATGACATTTCTTCAACAGATTGGGCATGCTATGGATTTAAAAAACTACAGCCTTACCCACATCTGTGACAAATTTCCACTGTAAGTAAAAAGGGTTTGTTAAAACCTGATTCAGTAACATATTGTACTTTGTAGTAGAATTTCTGCGCAGACCCAAATTCCAAAACCTGTATCCCTGACATTTCACATCCATCCTTTGGCTTTTAGTTTTGAGAGTTTAGACAGTATACAATGTCTAACTAATGCTTAATAACATCCTTACAATATTGCTATTTAATGTCAGTCATACTGTGTACACAAGCATTACTCAAATAACATAATTATACTTTGACCACATAAAAGAATACATTTCTAAAAACCGACACAGCTAGAATGGAGACAGCCACTTCTCAAAATGCAGAACAAAAGAAATAGATAAAAAAAAATAGCCATTAGCTATTGCCCTGAATGTATAGAGAGTTTGGGACAAAGGAAAGGCAAATTTAGAAACAGACCCACCCGATAAGGTTACCTTGATGTGGTAGGTGGGCATGCACAATTTGATCAAAATACATTCAATACCTTTATTTTATACATAAGAAAAGGCAGTGGCATAGCAAGGGGGGTGGGCTGGTCCACCCCAGGTAGCCCATAGTTCTGGGCACAACTTGTCCCCTGTCCTCAAGACATGCATACAGTTGAGAACTATGGCAGAAGAGGGAGCCTACCATGTGAATACTCCTGAATATTCCAGACTGAATACTCATAGAAATAATTGGAGCAGAAGGCATCATACAGAGATGTTATCATACCATCTGTGCCGCTGTATCTCCCGGAATAGGTGACGTGATGATGACATATTGCTCATTCTAGACACTAGCACTATCTACCTAGAGGGGGCTGTATATGTACTTACAGGGGACTATATACCTGCATGGCGCTGTATACCTACGTAACTACAATGGAACTATATACCTATAATAAATAAACCTACAGGGAGCTATATATCTACAGGGAGAAGTATATAAACCTACAGTGGGCTGTATACCTACATATTTGCAGAGAACTATATATCTACAGGGTGCTGTATACCTACCTATCTACAGGGTGCAATATATTTACACAGGGCTGTATATATTTCTACAGGGGCTATATATATTTCTACAGGGGCTGTATACCTACCTATCTACAGGGATTATATAACTACAGGGGGCTGTATACCTATCTACAGAGGCCTATAAACGCATTGTATCCTAAAGGAATGGTTTGCAGCAGCACTACAAAGCAATGTGGGGAAAAAGTTTAAAACTAAAGTGAAAGTGCGAGTATGCAAGCTTGCAAGTGCATTTTATGTCTAAAGTATGTTTTTGGCTTCAGTGAAGAATCTAAGATTTAGGTAAGTTTAGAAGGGAGAATATTGTACTGAATTATCTGTTTATATCTGTGTGTCTTTCACTTTTGTAATATCCCCAGGTGTTCCATGATTGATAATGTTGTCCAATACACATCCTGTGTAATGTATGTGATCGCTGAACAGACGTTTTAGGCGAGCATACTGCTGTGCCAGGTCAGGGCTGTTTGAACGTGTCCCGCCATGCAGAGTTAGGAATTGCACGCACCCAGTGCAGCTCCTCCTACAAGGGACCAAGATACCTACCTATTGGGGGACCTATAAGTCTACCTACCTAATGGAAGCTATACACCTACCTAATTGAGAACTGCCTACCTAGCTTGGGGGTGTACCTACATACTGTCTTAGGAAATGTAACTACTTCCTATATTGGTATACAAAACAAGACTAAAACTTTGTGCACAAATGGGAGCCCCATAGCCATTTGTGGGAACTTTTACTGTTTGGGGCACAAGGGGGAAAGAGAACAGCTCTTCAAAGATGTCTCCTGTAAGCTACTGGATGTAACTTTACTGTAATTGATTATATGTCTGCAGAGCCGGTGTACAATTGGTATCCATCTCTGTATGATCACTGCATGCCGGTAATATTGGTTGTAGTATAATGGTTTATATTCAGTAATGGTATGGTGTATTATTCAGTCACTACGTGGTGGTGATGATATTTGATCATGGTGTGACAGAAATATTCAGTCACTATATGGTGGTGATATGTGGTCATGATGTTGCAGTATTATTCAGTCACTATGGGCCACATGTATCAAAACTGTCTTGGTCTAAAACTCACTTTGTTACCCATAGCAACCAATCAGAGGGCCCCTCATTTCATATAGTGCTCTGGAAAAATGAAAAAGGTGCTCTGATTGGTTGCTATGGGTAACAAAGTGAGTTTTAGACCGAGACAGTTTTCATACATGTGGCCCTATATGGTGGTGATATGTGGTCATGATGTTGCAGTATTATTCAGTCACTATGTGATGGTGATATGTGGTAATGGGTTTTTTTAAATTAGTCGCCCCAATATGGGGTTTTTTAATATGTGGTCATGAGGTGCTGGTATTTTTTCAGCCCACTATGTGGTGGAAAATGGGGTCATTGTGTGGTGGTATTTTTTCAGTTCCCCTAGTGGTGGTGATATGTCCCATGGTGTTGGGATATTATTCAGTCACTAGGTGGTAGTGATTTTGGGGTAAATGGTGTGGAAATTTATTGTAGCCCACTATTGGGGTGATAGGTGGTTTTTGTGGGGGGTTAATTATTCAGTAACTATTTTGGTGGATGTGGCCCAAAAATTTGCTGGTATTTTTTTGTTTTTATGTGGTGGTGATATTTTGGGGTCTTTGGTGTAAGGGTTTAATTTTTTCAATTGCATATGGTGTTGATATAAAGGTCATGGTGTAAAGGTTTTTTCCCGCCACTACTTTGAAAATTGATATTTTTGGTCATGTTGTGGCCCCTTTTTAAATTAGGAAAACTATGTGTTTGGGGGAAAAATGTGGTTTTAAATTTGGATATTGGTATTTAATTGTATGACCCTTTGGGGATTTTGGTTTTATGTAGCAGTTTTAAATTTGATAACTGAATGACTATTTTTAGAGTTTTATACTTTTAGCACATTGTTTTAAGCTTTTTGAAATTTTTTGGCTTTGGTTGTTGGTAAAATGCACTGAAATCGCATCGTGGCGCTTATTTAGGGGGGGGGGTGAAAATTTCTTCCCCCCCCGCTGATGAAATTTTACCCTTTAGGAATGGCCCCTGTAAAGATGTGTCCACACTGCCCTTTTTGAACCCCAAAAATCCTGGAAAAATTTAGCAAGTGGAAAACACTGGATCCTTTGCCAATTTGGAAGTGGTCTGCTGCTCACTGGGGCAAGCACTCACGGGGATAGATGCAGTGGGGGGTTGGGTCCATGCAGGTGAAGGGAAAATGAACAGTTTGTTTGGGGGACATTAAGAAAAAAGGGGGTTAGAATAAAAAGTGTAAGGGGCTATTTTTTGAACTGGTACACCCTAAAAAATTTCCCATGTTTGGTGGATAAAGGGGATGTCATTTTCAGAAATAGAACTTGCAGCAAGTTGCTACCCCCTCTCCGCCAGAAAGGGGGGGTTTTTATTTGCATGGGGCGGGGAAAATTTGCTAGTAGGGGGGGACTTTTTTTGGAAAAACGGGCCCGAGCAATCTCCCCACAAAGCGGGAAATTTGGTCGAACAGTATGTTCTTTCCCTAGGACCCAAAGTTTGACATATCTTTTGGATCGGTTGACTATTATGGGTGGAAAATGGTGAAAAACCCAAAGCTGCCATGGTGCATTTTGGAAACAGTGAAAAAGTTAGAGGTGGGGGGCCTGGGGGATTCCCAAAAAAAAAAGGGATTAAAAAAAAAAATTTAAAAAAAAAAAAAAAAAAAAAAAAAAAAAAGGTAGAAATTTTCAGAATTACTACAGTATCACAGGGCATCCCAGAGAGGCAGAAAAAGATTGGGGTTGTGTTTTAAGGGGCTAAAAAAATTTTTTTGGGGGAAAGGGTTTCTGCCCTTGGGCTACGGATTCTATGGTAGGAGGGGATGCACCTAAATGGGGGGGGGGCAGCGAAATTGGGCCCCCGGAAAGGGTTTTTAAGGAGTTTTTATGATAAACTAAGCCTACCTTAAAGGGTTTTTTGCCTTTAAGAAGTTTAACCCCTTATGCGGACCCATTTTTGGGCCCCTCTCTAACAGGGGCCCCTTTTTTAAAATTCTGGAAGTATCCCCTTTAGGGTGGGGGAAATACTTTTGGGTCACTTATCCTACCATTAAATTCAGAAATTTTTCTTGTGACACATTGGCTTTAAAATAGTAAGAAATTTTTGGTCCAAAAAATGTTATCTATTTGTAAAAAATATAAATTACGGAAAAATGTAAAAAAATTTCCCCAAATTTTTAAACACAATAATTTTTTTGCATGTAAGACAGATAGTTATTCCATAAAAAATATTTTTATAACTAGCACCCTACCTTGTCTGCTGTAGTTTGGCATAATTTTTTTAAAGGGTCTTTTTTTTTTTTTAAACGACATTAGGGGGCTTAAAAATTTTAGAAAATTTTAAAAATTTTAAAAAAAAATTTGAAAAAATACATTTTTTTAGGGACCAGTCCCGTTTTAACGTGACTTTTAATTTGGCCCCGTAGTTAAAATTAAACCCCAAAAAATGACTTAATCCCAAGAAACTAAAAAACCCCTTAAATATTCAAAACCCCCATTTAGGAATTTATTAACCCCTTAGGGTTTTTCACCCGGAAAATTTAAAATTTAAAAAGGGGGGTTTAAAAATTTTAAAATGTCCCTTTTTTTTTAAAATTTTCGATTTTTTATCCATGATTCACAAGAACACGGTAAATGTGATCAGGGAAATGCAAATTAATTTTTGAAATTTCCCCAGATTCTGCCCCTTTTTTCAGGATTTTTCCCTATTGGCCCAAGTGCGCTATTTTGGTTTTTTCCCCCCAAAACCCCTTTAATAGGGGGAGCCTTCTGGACCTGGGGGTTTATTTTTAAATTTCGATTTTATTTAAGCGCCCTTTCTGGGTTTCAGGGCCCCCTTAAGGTGCTAAAACTTAGTTTAAAAAAACCCCTAACAAGAAACCCCTATTGGGAATTAAACCCTTTAAGGAAAATAACAGGTCTGCAGTGGTATTTCGAAAACCCCCCAGGTGTTTCAAAACTTTTTAGCGTTAGGCTTGGGGAAAATGAAACAAAATTTTTTTTCCAAAAAATCTGCCATTTTTTAAAATTTCTTAGTTTTTTTTCAAGGAATCCTGGTAAAAAAGCAAACCCAAAAAATTTTTTTATGCAATTTTTTTCCAAAATTCCCGGGAATACCCTACAAGTGGGTGTTGCCGCTGTTGGGGCGCCTTTAAAACGGTGTACAATGGAGGGGGTGTTATTTGGCATTTGGAACGCAAATTTTGTGGGGTAAGGGCACAAATTTTCAAAACCCCCAAAGGAGGCCCGAACAGGTGGGAAAAATTACAAAATCCCCCCTTTTTTGGGTTCAAACCCCTCATGGAAATTTTTCTGCGGGGTTTTATTTTTGGGTTTCACAGGGTTTTTCCTTGTTTTTTTAAACAAATTGGGGGATGAAAATTGGGGGGGGGAAAACCCGTTCCCGCCACTGTTTTTTTGGGTTCAATTTTACAGCGTTTGCTGTGCAACTTAAATTTACAGGATAACTTTTAAATTTGGGGGTGGTACAAATGCAAATTTTATCAAAATTTTTTATAGTTTTTTATTTTTCTAATTTTACACAATAGAAATAGGGCTATAAAAATTGCATGTTTTGTTTTCCTATTCTGATAGCCATAAACTTTTTATTTTTTTTGCTACGGAGCTGATTTTTGGGCTTTTTTTTTTTCGGATGCGTTGATTTTTTTTTACCCCTTAAGGGGGGGATATGACCGTTTTTATCAAATTTTAATTAAGGTTTTTTTGAGGCTTTTTTAACAAAATTTCAGCATTTCCTGGGGATGTTTTTTATTTTTTTTTTTTTTACGCGGGGCACCGTGGGGGTTTAAATTTTTTTTTTTGTTTTTTGCTTTTTCACCCATAAAAACAAATTTTTTTCAAAAAAAGGAAAACACAATTTTTGCAAACACCATAAAATCTGAGAGCCCTAACTTTTTTTTTTTTTTGTTTTACGGAGCTGTGTTGGGGGTTGTTTTTTGCGGGCATTTAACTTGATGGGTTTTTAAATTTGGGTTTTATTTTTGGGGGGAAAAAGACTTTATGATCCCTTTTAAATCCCTTTTTTTGGGAAACAGGGTGAAGAAAAAATGCAATCCTATTTGTTTTTTTATTTTTTTTTTTAACAGCGCCACCGTTTCAGTTTTCCATGACCAAATTTCCCCTTTTCTCTCTGGGGGGTTACAAAATTAAAGGCGATACAAAATTTTTTAAAATTTTTTTTTATTTTGGAAAACATTTTAAAAAAAAATAAAATGTTTTTTTTTTGGGGTAAAACAAAATTTATGCAAAAACCCCCTTTTCCCCTGTGAGCCATAAATTTTTTTTTTTTTTTTTTTTTTGGGGTTTTACAAACGCGTGAAAGGGGGCATTTTTTTTGGGGGAAAAAACGACATTTTTAAATTTTATAAATTTTGGGGTTTATATGAGTTTTTTGATCGCTTTTTTTTTATTTTTTTTGCTGCAGGTTTTGAACAAAAATCCCCTTTCTGTGACTGTTTTTTTTTTTTTTGTTTACGGCTTTTCCCCGTAGGGGTTTAAAATTAAACCCATGACAGTTTTAAATAGGGTTTACGCAGGGCCACGATCCCCAAATTTATGGGTCTTTATCTTTTTTTTGATTTTTTTTTGGGGTGATTGGCGTTTTTAAAGGGGAAAAAAAACGTTTGTACTTTGTTTTTTATTTTTTTTTTTTGGGTTTTTTTTTTTTAAATTTTAAAATTTTTTTCATTTTTTTCCCCAGTGGGGATTTGAAACACCCAATTGTCAGATTGCTGTTCCCAATGGTGGGCCCTTTTACACAGGTTCCCTGCGGAAATTTTGGTGCCTTTGGTAACTCCCCAATCCCATGCCCCCCGGGGAGTACCAGATGCTTTCTAAAAACCCGGGTTTTAAGGGACCAGAAAAGCAGGATCTCTCCCCGCTCGCTAGCCGGGGATAAAAGGCAGAAGGAGCTTATTCCTCCTGCTCCCGCTTCGAGTCCGCCCATGATAGGTTGGGGCATCGAAGGGGTTAATCCCCCAAAGGGCCCGGGAAGTCACCCCGGGCCGTGGTGATTTTTGGCATGAACCCAGCAGTAATTTACCGCTGGCCCCATGTCGAAATCATGGGGGGCTCCCCTTGAAAGGGCCCGCCCCGATTCCCGGGAAATGCAGGGCTTTGGTCCATTTGCAGGAAGACTTCCGCTGGGAAGTATGTTTAGGGCCCAAAATGTGGGGGAAGGGGGTTAAAAATAGAAAAAAAACCCAATTTTCGGGATGGTATACCTATGTCCTGGGGGGGGTTTAAATTTTTTTGGATAGACCTCCCTATTTTTTAATATTTATGGACTTTTTTAGAAAACTGGGAATTTGTCCAGAGGTTTCGAATGGGAAAAATTAGGGTTTCCCAAATTTCCAAAAAAGGGTAAAAAATTTGATCTGGAAACTTTATCTAAAATTTTTCTAAAGCATTTGACTAGGGGATGGGGGGGAATTTCAAAAAAATTGGGTTCGCTCATTCGCGGGAATTTTTCCGGGAAAAAAATTTAAAATTTGGGTTTTCGAATTACTTCGGGATAAATTTGCTTTTAAAAAAAAAGCTTTTTCCCCAGGTTTTGCACAACCCTGAGGGTGCTTTTAGAAAACTTTTTGTGCCATGCTTAAATATGGGGAGGGAGTTTGGGTTTTTGGTCTTCATACAATGTTGTGTTTTAGTACGAAAGAAACATGATGTTTGGGGCCGCTCTTAAAATCGCTTCACTCAAAAATTTCCCGGGGGCCCTTTAAGGGGGCCCAAAAATGACCAAAAAACAAAAAGGGGGGAATATAGCTGAAAAAGTCGGGGGCCTTTTGACAGTGGAAAAAAACAAGCTGAGGGGCTCGTAGGAAACATCAGTGAAGTGTGTGGAGGTCCCGGGGGCACCCCACAGCAAGCATAAGGTCAGAGGGGGCACAATGACATTTGGAGGTGGCAAAAACAGGGGGGGGGCCCAACAGGGTGGCAAAAATGACCCCATTTGTGGAGTTGACGCATCAACAGCAGCAGCGCATGGGTTTAGACAGTGGCACAAGGGAATTCTAAAAGGGGCAAAAACTGGAGTAGGCCACAAAAGGGGCCCACAATGACAGAGAGTGGAGGAAAGCGGAGCAGCTTTTGGGGTTTTCCGACAGGGGGAAAAAATAACATTCTGGAGGGGGCCCAAAACCCATTTGTAGGCCAAGAGGGGCACAATGAACAGTGTGGGTTGCCCACCCATTAACAGGGGCGGGAGCAGGGAGGTCGGGCCCAGTGGCCCAAAATTGACATTCTGGAAAAGGGCAAAAAACTGGGTAGGTACAGAGGGGGCCAATGCAGAGGTGGAGGGGGAGGGGCGGCAGAAGATGAGGTCAGACAGTGCACAAGGGCTTTGGGGGTGGAAAAAAAACTGAGTAGGGCCCCTTTTGGGTTGGTAAAGGGACCCCAGTGTAAATGTCACGGCCCCCGCAACAGCAGCAGCGGCAGGGGGGGGGGGGGGGGGGGTGGGGGGGGGGGGGGGGGGGGGGGGGGGGGGGGGGGGGGGGGGGGGGGGGGGGGGGGGGGGGGGGGGGGGGGGGGGGGGGGGGGGGGTCCCATAAAGTGGCACAATGCAGAGTGGGGAGGTGGGTGGCAAATACCAGCCCCTTTGGAAAAATTTTGTTTGGGGCGGATGGAGAAACTGTCAGCGATGTGGGGGCATCGGCGGGGGGGCCCGGGCATCAGAATAGTGGCTGAGGCGGGTTTAGTTTAAACCCCAGTTTCATTTCTCACATTTTGGGTGAGGCTTTCAGGGGCTGATGTAGTCTGACGCCAAAGGCATTGGTGTGTGGGAACCCCGGGGTGTTTCCACGCTGTTTTCATTTGAAAAAGATAGTCTTTTCCAAATTTTCCCCGGGTGGACAAGGGGGGTTCTTTGGGGGTAAGATGGCCCTGCCGAAATGAAACCCTCTCTGATGCAACACTACGGGCCCCGGGGCAGGACAGCTTCTCCACTGAAAAATCGACAAGTTGCCCCCAAAACACCTTTTGGCGGGGGTCCCCATAGTCCAGCGGATTTTTCTAACGGGGGTTTGGCAGAGTGCTGTGGGGAAGGCCCACCCCCTGTAGGTTCAGGGTCTGCCCCAGGTCTCTGCTGCGGGGCGCTCCCCTTTCCTTTCACTGGGGAGGTGAAGGAAGCTGTTTTCTCAGTGTCCCAGACTTAGGTTGTGTGATGGAGTGGTTACTGCTTTACCCCCCCCCTTTCCCCCCAGCAGCGGGGAAGTGTACTTTGAGCGCTGAAGCCCCCCGGTCGGGACCTGTCAGAGGGGGGGAAAGATGCCGCAATGGGCCCGGGCCAACTAAATTCGGAGGTTTTTTTCTTTTTTATGTATTTGGGGTTTGTTCCCTTTCAATAGCTGGGAAAAATGACTCCATTTTGGCCCCGGTAGCGGGGGTTTCCCAAATGGGTGGAGACCCCAGAAGTCACCCCTCTGCCGGATGTGACAAATTTGGGTGTCACTAGCAGGCAAATCAGCTGCTGCGGGACCCACCAAAGGGTGCTCCGGGTTGGGGCCCCCAGCCTCCTTTTTCCACTGAAAATTGCCCGGGGATTGGGGGGTCATCTGCCCTCTTTCTTTTTTTTTCCCTTTTTCTCCATCCCCCTTTCCTCCAGTTTGCTCCTGCCCCTTTCCTTCTTGTCATGGGTAGAAAACCCACTTTTTTCCCCCCAGCCCAATGCTTTGCTCCAATGCCCTCCTCTCCTCCTCCATTTCAGCCCCCAACCGGGATCATGGGGCCCACGAGATGTAGTCCCCCAAAAAGTCTCCAGTCCCCCTGCCCGGGGACAGTTTTTTCAGAATCTTTTCCCGGGGACATGAAGCAGTGGAATGGGGTTTTTCCCTTCCCTGTTGGCGACTGAAAAATAACGTTGCCCTCCTCGAATGGCTCAAAAAAAGGGCAGGTTCCCACGCATGGGGCCCCTTGGGCGGGACATCAAAGTTACACGGGGGGTTTACTTCTGTCTCCCTGGTCATCAAAAAAACTTTAAAGGGCCCTTTTCTTTTGTTTCTTACAGTCGGTCCAAAAATGGCAGGCTGGAATTCCGCGGGGGGAAAAACATGCATATCAGAGTGTGTTGGGGGAGGCCATTCTGGCTGAAACTCGAGGGGTGTTCCGGGTTTTGTACAAAATGGATAAAGTGCTTTGACATTTTCCCTGGCCATTTTCAGAATGTTCTGAAGATGGGTGGAAGATTTCGGGAAAACCTTTTCAAAAACCAGTTTTGAACACGTGGCCTTTGAGGGTCAGGGCCCAAAATTCCCCCTCATTTTGCGGGGCGGACCCATTTTCCCTCCCTTTGTCCTTTCGACAGGGTTCGTTTTGCAGTTGGGCGGAAAAAAACCACAAATCGATTTCTTGTTTCCCGAGGGGAGGAGTTTCCTCCCCTGTGTGCACTTCTTTCGCCGAGGAAAGGGCCAGGTTTTTAAAAAACTGCGGGGGGGGGGAAACGTGTGCCCAAACACTGTGGTATGAGGGAAAGCAGTACTTGTGGAGGTGGAGGGTGGTGGGTGGTGGGGAGGAGGGGGGGAAACTTTTGGCGCAGGTGAAGCATTTTTGAAAACGGGGGGAAAGGAAAGCGGCTTCTCCTGTCCAAGTTGTTGGTGTGCCTGGGCTGGAACCCAAAATTCCCCCCAGGGGGCCCTTTAAAGGGAAACATGTACTGGCCCTGACCTTTGTTACAGTCCGACGTCCGCGTGCAGTGCACCTTGGAACAAAAAGATAACTCAAAAAGGCCCACCTTCTGTTCCCACCCTATTTATGAAGTTTTGATACTGCTTTTTGGAAAAAAAATTTTCGGTTGGAACTTTTTCCCCTCTCGGGTCGGCACAAGCCCTTAGTTCTCTGAACCCGGGGCAAAAGTTCCACATTTGGAAAGGGAGGGGACTGCAGTACCCAAAAAATTTGGAAAAGGAGCACGGTCACTGCTGCCCTTAGGATGGTTTGGGCGCATACTGTTGGGCTCTTTTCAATCGCCCCGCTGAACGACTGCTGGCGCCCCCTGGTAGCGAGGAGACAGGGCATTTGGAAGGGAGATGATGTCAAAAAGAAACGCTCCCCTTTTGCAGAGGTGGTGGAGCCCTTGGGCGGTGGGGAATGGCATGCGTGCCATGGGCGCTGCTGCTCTGCTGTTGCTGCGGCGGCAGGATGGACCACCACATCTGAGCCCCGTTTTTTTCCAGGCCACCCGGGTGGGACGTGCATTTTGTTGACGCAGGGCCGGGGGGTGCCAAGTTGCTCCCCCGGGCCCCGCTTCACTTTCTGCCCCCAGATTCTACCCCAAAAACCCAAATTTGGCTCTCCCGGGTCTTAGCAAAGAACTGCCCCACCGCCGAGTTAAACCCGGGTTTTTTCCGCCCAAAGCTCGCATGAGTGACTACTTGGGCCCCCGCTGCTCCTAAACCCCCGTGCGCTACTTTTTTTGGGGCCCGCGAAGGGGTTTTTTACCCCCTGGCCGCTTGGTCCCCACCCCACATGCTGCTATCCCGCTGACCACGGCCCCAAAAACCCACTTGCCCGGGGGCTGACATGCGGCAAGGGACGCCCTCTTTCCCGGCGGGTGATGAAACCCTTGCCTCACCCCGGTCCCAAATGCGGGGCGGACATCCCTCATTTTTTGTGTTTCATCATTTTAAGCTGCTCATAACCCGGGCTTGGTTTGCCCCCAGGCTGACCCCTCACAAATGAACCCATGGGAAAATTCCACTTTTATACTTTGCCGCCTACTGCAAGAAATCAGGCGATATTGGCCCCCTTTCTTGCTGCCAAGTAGCTGCTTTACTGCCTCCTCAAATTGTTCAACCCCCGTTTTAGTGGGGGTTTAGCCAGCCCAAAATAGTAGTTTTTTTGGTGAGGGAAAGGATGGGGGAAAAAGGGGGGGCGGGGACCCGGTGAGGGGCCCCTGTTTCCCCCCCGGGGGCCCTGCCAAATAATGGTTGTGTCTGAGGTTCCCACCGATCTTGGCTGGGGTTGTCGTTGTCCCCTTTGGAGGAAGAGGATGACCCAGTCAAGAAAAACAAGAACCTTGGGGTTTCTTTAACAAAACACGGCCCCTAGATGACAGCGGCAGTTGTGGCCCTCACCGAGTGAACCCCCTGCTGCGGGGTTTCCCCCTTTCTGTGCTGCGACTGGGCCTTTTCAAAGGGAAAGTTTGTGCCATGCCCCCCTTTTTTTTGTAGGTGAGAGCCTGGGCCCCCCTCTTTTGCTGAATATGTTTTTTCTAAAATGTACAGACATGTTTAATGATGAAATCTGTATATGATAAATATACACCCCCGTTTTTTTTCCCCCAAATGAAACCCGTAAAAAAGCTTGGGTAACCCCTTTGGGTATAAATTTCGCTCCCCAAAAAGGCCGGAAAAATTTATTGTATGTGTCGTTTAAAAAACACTGTGTGTTTTACTAAAAAATAAAAGCACAAATAGGGTTAATTAACCTTCGGGCATGAATTAGGAAAAGGAAAAAAGTTTTATATTTTTGGTGTTGGAAAAAGAGGGTTTATTTTTGTCGCCCCCAGAAAAAAAGCTTAATTAACCCCGGTTTAAAAATTTCGCCAAAGAATTGAGCCAAAAAATGTAGTTTTTTAGCGGGGTTTCAATTTTGGGGGTTTTCTACAACCCCAAAACAAGGGGTTTAAATTGTAATTAACCTTTGTTGGGGAAAATTTGGTACAGGAAAAAAAGTAATATTTTTTGGGTTGAAAAAAACGGTTTCTTGGGGTAGCCCCAGCCCAAAAAACGCTTTAAATTTAAACCCCTGGAATTGTTAAATTGCGCCAAAGAATTTAGCCCCCCCAAAAAAAAGTGTTTGTAGGGTGTTACAATTGCGTGTTTTCTTACCCCCACACAAAAGAGATTTCGTTGTAATTAAACCCTTTTCTTGTGAATTAGGCTACAGGAAAAATGTATTTTTTTTTGGCGTTTAAAAAGACGGGTTTTTGGGGGCGCACAAACCCGCAAAAAACGCTTAATTAAACCCCCGGATGTAAATTGCGCAATAGAAATTTAGAAACCAAAAATGGGGTGGGGATTTGTATTGTAAAAACGCTGTTTCTTTAAATGAAAAACAAAAGGGGAAATGGCTTAGATCCCATTGGTTTTTGAATTTTTATTGCGCTGCAGTGGACGTTAAAATAGGGGGTTTTAGATCCAATACCCCCCAAAAATTTGAAATAGAACATTTAAAAGAAAGTTTGAGACAAGCGAGACACCCCCAGGGAAAACGCCCATATAAAAAAAAATTCTTCCGTAAGAGCTATCAGCCGCGGCCCGCACTTTCCCTTTTGAGCACAGTGAGGGGAGTGGGCTCCCCCTTTGGGGTCGCGCCCGGGGGCTTATTTGTGCGGTGACGTCACAGAAAACCTGCGGTTTTTGATTTGGGTTCATCTCTGCAAATGTTATGCGGCTATGCCCCTTTTTCCTCCCCGAGTGCTTTGGGCCCCCCTATCGCCCTGTGCTCGCAGCCATTTTATCAAACAAAAAGCACCTTGTTACCCGAAAATAAACCCCAAAATTCGACTTCGTTTCCGAACCGAAGTTTTCCTGAAATTCTAAAGAAAATTCCCCCTTTGTTAGAAACAATTGCCCTTTTTATTTGGCCCCCGTTTCCAGTCCCCCGCCCAGACAGAAATTTTTAGCATTTTTTCCAGGGGCTGAAGCAGTGGAAAGGGCGTTTTTTTCATCCCGTAGTTGGGGGGGGGGATGATAAAAAAACATGGCCCCCTCGGGAAAGGCCCCAAACCCCAAAAGGCGGTGTCAGCTGGCTGCCCCTTTTGGGTGAAATCAAAAATTTCACAGGATTCAAAAAAAATCATTTAAAGGCCTTTCTCTGGGTTTAAACAAACGGTCCAAAAATGTGCAGGCTGGGAAATTCCCAAAAGGTGGAAAATGCTATCAGAGTGTGTTTGGGGGGGCCCTTTTTGCCGCTGCCAAAAATGAGGAGGGGTTTCTGGGTTTGTAGGAAAAGGATGAAGTGCATGCAAATTTTCCCGGGGCCCTTTTCCCGAATCGGTGGAAGAATTCCCGGAAAACCTTTTCCCAAACCCCCGATTTTAACACGTGCGCCCTGCAGGGCCCCATGGACCCCCCCTCGGGGAGGTGGACACCATGTTCTCCCCTTGTTGTCACCATTGTTTTCCGATTTGCAGGTTTTGCAAGAAAAGCCCACATCGATTTTTTTGCTGCATGACGCGGAGAGTTCCCCCCCTGGGTGACTTGTTTGCCGAGGCAAAACCCGGTGTTGAAATTTCATGACCCCCGTGGTCTACAATTTTGGTTTTTGATGGGGCAGTAAATTGTGGAAAGGGTGAGATGGTGGTGGTGGAGGAGGAGGAGGGGGGCGGGGGCATTGGCTTTGGAGCCGCAGTTTGACAATGTGGGGAGGAAAACGGCGTTAATGTCAAAAATTGTTGGTGTGCCTGGGGCCCGGAAGGAACAATTACCCATTTGGGGCCCTAAAAGGGCATGTCTGGCCTGACCCCTTTGTTTACAGTCCCGAAAGTCCGCCTGCCCTTCACCTTGGGAAAAAAAACCCATAAGCTCAAGGACTGGCCCCCTTCTGTTCTAAAAAATTTTTGAAGTGCTAGTAGCCTTTTTGGAAAAGGGAAAATTTCGGTTGGAACTCTCCTTCCCGGTCGGCACAAGCCTTGTTCTCTGAAAGGTTTCAGAGTCCGTCATTTGGAAAAAGGGAAAGGGGCTGCGTACCAAAAATTGGACAGAAAACACGGTCAGTGCTGCACCTTAGGATGGTTGGAGCATACTGTTGTCTCTTTTTCAAACGCCTCGCTGAAAGCTAAATGATTTTCATTGGCCCCATTCTTAAAATTTAAATTTAAAAAATGTCCCAATAACGGGGTATTTCCCCCAAAAGGGTTTGGGGCATTTGCAAAAAGTGTGCCAATATTTTAAAAAAAGGGGGCAAAAAGTGATCCAGGAAACTATAAGGGGCCGGGAAGTTTGACCTCTTTTGGGAATTAAAATTTTTTGAAGGTTCCTCAGAGATGCTATCCTGGATATCTCAAATGAAAATAAAGGGAAAACGGCCGTTCCACAATGGGTTTAAAGAAGGATCGTCCTTCCCAAATAATCTCAACAGCTTCTTAGGAAAATCAGGCTAGACTGGATCGGGGGGAAGGGACTTGGGGTGTCATATTTTCTAGATTTTTTCCCAAAAACATTTGAAAACGGGGCCCCAAAAAAAGGTTGGGAAGTAAAATTTAAAAATGCTTGGACTGGGGGAAAACGTGGGGCAAGTGGTAAGCCCAAATGGGTCACTGATAGAAAACAAAGGGGATTAAAATTTAAAGGTTTCAAAACTCTTACTGGGTTGCGTTTTCTAAATGGGGTACCACAAAAGGGGCTTTTTTGGGCCCCCCATCCTCTTCAACATTTTCCCTTAACGATCTTACACAAGGAATTTCACAGTAGAATATCGATCTTTTCAACGATACAAAACCCCTGTAAAGTAAACAACACAATAGAGGGTAATTGTTATTACAAAGGGAACTGGAAAAATTTTTTGGGGGCCTGGGGAGGGAAATGGCAAATGAGTTTAAAAACAGATTTAAAAGCAAATTTTTGCACATGGGGGGGAAAAAAAAAATTACATTACTACATGTTTTAAAAGGAAAAAGGGCCCGGGTAAAATGACATGGAAAGGACTTGGGGAATTTTTGGTGACAGTAAACCTTTAAATTTTAGAAGCCAGTGTCCCGACAAACAGCTGCCCAAGGGAATGGGTCATGGGGGGCATTTAAAAGGGGGATAGATGCACATTGGGTGGAAAAAATTTTTTCTCCCATTATACAAGTCACTTTTAGACCCAAAAAACATGGAATATTTTTGTACAGTTTTTGGGACCAGTGCAAAAGGGAAAACATTGTAGAAATTGAACAATGGGACAAAAGGGGGGGCAACAAAAATAATTTAAAAAGGGGCTGGGTTTTCTACAGGGACCCCAAGGGAAAATTAGCAAAAATTTGGGGTTTTTTATTTTAGAAAAAAAGACGGCTTCAGGGGGGAAAAAAAAATATGTTTTAAAAAACATCAAAGGGCCCAAAATAGAAGGGTCTCCCCCCAAAAATTTTTTTTATACCCAGGACGTATCTAGAAAAAAGGGGGGATCCCTACGTTCCCTTTAAAAACGAAAGTTTCAAAATAAACATAGAAAAGGGATTCCCCTTTTAAATGTAATAGCAGTTTAACTGTGGAACTCTCTGCCAGAGGAACTTGGGCCTGGTGAATTTTCTAACCAAATTCAAAAAGGGTTTTTATGGATTTCTGGGGCATAAAAAATATAAAACAAAGTTAAAAAGGGGGGTCTAGGGGGGTCTTGGGGAAAAAAGGGGGGCCATTGGCCAGGGTTTTCCCGGAAAATTGGCCCAGAAAAAATTGGAGGGGGCCCGGGGAAAGGAAAAAAAATTTTTCCCTTAAAAAGAAAGGAACCCAAAATTTCTTTCCCCCCCCTTCCCTTTTTTTTTTTTTTTTGCCTTTTCCCCTGGATCAACACCTTAGCACAACAAGCTGAAAATGGAAGGGCGTCCGTCTTTTTTTTGGCCCCTTTCAAACTAAGAACCCATGAAACTAAAAACGACTGCTGGGGGCCATGAGTAGCGAAGAGCAGGAAATCTGGGCTGGGGGATTATGTTTTAAAGAGAAAAAAACTTCCTTCTGCAGAGGTTTTTTTGGGAAACCTTGACTGGGTGCAAAGGCATGCGTGCCCCCTGGCCCCCCGCTGCTTCTTTGCGCGGGGGCGGATGGAAACCCCCAATCTGAACCCCGTTTAAAAATCCCCGGGCCAAACCGGGGGGACGCTGCCTGTGTTTGACTAGGGCCGTTGTGCCAACATTAGCTCCCTGGCCCCACTTCACTTTTTCCCCCCCCTTTTTCCTACAAAATTCTAACCCATACCCATATTCCGGGGGGGGCCTTTCCCGGTTGGGCCCCTTAAAAAAAAGAACTGCCAAAACCCGCCGAGTACTAAAATTTTTTCCCCCCAACCTCTGCACTGAATAACTACTAAATACTACCGGCCCCCCCCTGCCCCCCGCTGAGGGCCCCCGTTTTTTCCTTTTTTTTTTTGGATCTGCGAAGCGGGGTTTTTTTTTCCCCTTGGACCAATTGGCTCCCCCACCTCACACTGCTTTCCCACCCGACTCACGGGGCCCAACAAACCCACTTTCTGGCTGCGCCCTGCCTGAAAGCGCAAGCTGATGCCCTTTTCTCCTAAAGATATGAAGCCCTTGGCTCCAAACCCCGGGTCCCCCAATTTCGGTCCACATCATTTTCTATTTTTGTTTTCCCTCGTCCACTGCGTCCCCCAAACACCGGTTCCCTTGGGAATGCAGAGGGGTGACCCCACAACATGACCTCCCCCTCCAAAACCCCCCACATCTAAAAACTTTGCCGCCTACTGGGAAAAGCAGGGGGAAATTTGGGCCCCCCTTTTTTCGGTCCCAAAATAGCTGCGACTGCCCTCCTCAAATTGTTCATCCTCGGTTTTATAGGGGCGCGAGCCCAACCACATAGTAATCTCTGGCTGAGGAAACCCATAGGACAAAAGGGTTTTAGGGGCAGGGGTTAGGGCCCCCGGGCAATGCTTCCCCGGGGCCCGGGCCCAAATAAGGGGTTTTGTCCCGACGTTTCCAAACCCACTCTTGGGTGGGTTGTCAAAATTTTCCCCCTGGGGGGGAAGGGGGAAAGACCTGTCAACCAATCAAGAACCCTTGGGTTTTCTAGCAGCACACGCCCCCCTAGATTACAGCACAGTTTTTGGCCTCACCCATTGACCCCTGCTGCGAAAGTCCCCCTTGCTGTGCTTCCCACCTGGGGGGCCGCCCCAGGAATGTTTTTGCCTCTGCCCCTCCGGGAAAAGGGGGAAGGGGTCCCCTCCCCTCTCTGCTGAAAATACTGTTTGTTCTAAAAAAATTTTTCAGACCTGTTTTTATGAGATATCCTTTTATATAATAAATACACAAAAACCCCCATAATTTTACCCAATGAACCCACAAAAGCTTGGGGAACCCTTGGATATAAATTGCTTCCCCCAAATGGGGAGGGAAAAAAATTTACATTATGTGCCGTTTAAAAAAATCTGTTTATTTTTAAAAAGAAAATAAAAGCACAAAAAGGCTTAATTAAAACCTTTGGGTAAGAAAATTTTAAATGCTACCAAAAGAATTTTTTTCGTGCGGGAAAAACAAAGTTTCTTTTTCTGAGTACAACTTGGGAGAAAAATAAATAAATTAACCCTTTGGGTGTAAAAAGGGCCCAAAAGGGTTTGAGCAACCAAAAACTAACGAGCTTTGTAAACGTTTTACAAAAAGGCGGTTTTTTTTTTTCGGGTACACAACAAGGGGGAAAACTTTAATTTAACCTTCCTTTTGAATTTTGCCCACAGGAATAATTTATTTTTTTTGGGGGTGAAAAAAAGACGGTTTCTTTTTTGTCACCAAAAACAACAGAACAATGCTTAATTAACCCCGGATTTAAATTTCACAAAAAAATTGAGCAACCAAAAAATACCAAACTTTTTAGCGTTTTTACAATGGCGGTTTTTTTTTCGCTACCCAACAAAAGGAAAACTTTTAATTAAAACCCTTCGCTGTGAATCATTGGTAAAAGGAAAAATGTATTTTTTGGGGTGAAAAAGAAAAGGTTTTTTTTTAGTCCCCAAACGCAGAACAATGCTTAATTTAAACCCCTGGGTGTAAATTGCGCAAAAGAATTTTAGCAACCAAAAACTAAAAAGCTTTGTTGCGTGTTACAAAGGGGGATTTTTTTACGCTACAAAAACAAAGGAAAAATTGTAATTAATCTTTGCTTTTAAATTAGGCCCAAAAGGAAAATTTTTTTTTTTTGGGGGTTTAAAAAAAACGGTTTATTTTTTGTCCCACCCAAAAACAGCCCCAAAAAACGCTTAATTAACTCCCTTGGGTGTAAATTTCGCGAAAGAAATTTAGGGAACCAAAAACCCAAAGAGCTTTTTAGCGTGTTACAATATTGTGTTTTTTTCGCCCACACAAACAAGAGGGAAAATTGAATTAAAACCCCGCTTGTTTAATTAAGCTACAGGGAAAAATTTTTTTTTTTTTTTTGGGGGTGAAAAAAAACGGTTTTCCTTTTAGTCACCACAAAAAGCAAACAAACCCTTAAAAATTTAACCCCCGGGGGGTAAATTTCGAAAAGAAATTTTAGGCCAAAACCAAAAAATTTCAAACTTTGTACGGGGTTTTTCAATTGGGGTGTTTTTTTTTACGCTACACAACAAAGGGAAAAATTGTAAAATTTAAACCTTTGCTTGTGAATTATGCTACAGGGAAAAATTTCCTTTTTTGGGGGAAAAAAAACGTTTTTTTTTAGCACCCAACATCAGAACAACGCTTAATTAAAAACCCCGATGTAAATTGCCAAAAAAATTTTAACAGGGGCCCAAAAAAAAATTTTATTTGTAAATTGGGAAAAACGGCTGTTTTCTTTAAAAAGAAAACAACAGGAACAGGCTTTGATCACCCTTGGGTATTTTATTGTGCTGTGAGCAAAGCATTAAAAAGTAAAATACCGCTGCACTTTGGGCACAAAACCCGGGAACTTCAGAACCAATACTCCACAAAATCAGAAATAGGGAAAGTTAAAGAAGCATTTTCCCGAGGGCCAAACTTTAGACACCCCCCAAAAATCCTTTAAAAAAATGAGTTCTTTTAGTATCAGCTATTTATAAGCAAACCGGGCACAAACCCTTTCCCCAGATATTCAGGTTTAAGGGTATAGCTCCCAGCGTCGCCCCCGGGCTTTAAAATTAGTTGGGGTTTTACGACACAGAATCCCCGCCGGTCCCCTGATTGGCTTCATCCCCCTGCAAAATGTATGCAGGGTATGCCCTTCTTCCTCCCCCGAGTTCTTTTCCCCCCCTTTAACGCCCTGTGCTCGCAGCCATTTTTAAACCCAAACCAAAAAACCCACTTCGTCACTTGGGGAATACCCCCCAAAGTTCGACCCCTTTGTTCCGAACCGAAGTTTTCCTAAATTCCAAAACGAAAACCACTTTGGGTTTAAAACAATTCCCCATCTCTACTTTTGACACTGGCCAAAATAAAAAAGGGTTGGGAAGTAAAATGAGAATGCTTGGGCAGGGGGAAAAAAGTTTGCAGGTGGGTAATTTAAATGGCTCATGATAGAAAAAAAAGGGGTGAAAAAAAAATACTCAAAACGGGTTTTCCCGTTCTTTGTATGGGTACCACAGGGGGCAGTATTTGGGGGTATTCTTTTTTAATAAACATTTATTGCACAGTAGAATTTCAATCTTTTCGTGATACTAAATCTGTAAATTTAAACAACACAAATTTAAAGGTAAAGTTTTTTTTTACAATGGGATCGGATAAATTGGAGGCCCCGACAAAGATGTTTAACAAGATAAATGCAAAGGTTTTTTTTGGAAAAGGGGAAGGGGGAAAAAACCCAAATTTAATTTATTTCTTGTTAAACAGAAAAGCACTGGGGGGAAAAAAACAATGAGAAAGGGCTTGGGAAACCCAGTGGGAAAAAACTTTAAAATTTTTTCACCATATCCCGGGAAAGCTGGCCCAAAGGGAAAAAAAGGGTCCCAAGGGGAAAAAATGCCTAATGGGGAACATCCCTTCCCTTTATTATACAAGTCCATACCACACATAAAAATTTTTGTTTTAGTTTTTGGGACCCTTTAACGGGAAAAACATTTAAAACTTAAAAAGGTTTTTAAAGGCGGGGAACGAAAGTAATTTAAAGGGCTGGGGGGACTGCAATACCCAGAAAAATTAGCAAATTAGTTTTTTTGAGAAAAATTCTTTTCCGGGGGCATAATAAATATGTTTAAATTTTAAAAGTCAATAAAGGGAAAAAAATTTCCCCAAAAACATCCTCCCACATCTTGAGGAAAAAAAGTTTTTTCATAAACAAGAAAAGGTTAAATTTTCTGAAAAGCAGTGAGGGCTGGGGGAACTCTCCCAAAAAGGGAAATTGTCTGGTGATTCACATTCAAAAAAGGTCGGGTGCATTTCTAAGGGGGCTAGGAATTTCTGTAAAAAGGGCGCTGATTGGAAATTTAAATTTTGATTAGGGCCCCGATTGGGGGTCGGAAATTTTTTTTTCCAAAAAAAGAGGACAAATGGCGTTTTAAATCATGGGGGGTTTTTTTGCCCCCTTTCCCCTGTATCAAACTGCTTAAAAAACTGCAGCTATCAACCCACCAAAGGGGATATATACCTGCCTAACCCACATTTTGGGGTGTATTTTTACTGACTAGGGGTTATTAACATAAATATCTACAAGGGGGGGTTTTAAAACCGTAACTAAAAAAAGGGGATATAACCCATAAATTGGGCATATATAAACCCCCAAACCAAAAAGAGCTGTTTACCTACCTAAACAGGGTCCCCATATACCTATCTAACAACAGACCACTTTAAAATTAACCCAAAGTGAGTCCCATATTACCCCACCTATTGGGGGGGGCAAAATTTCAAAGTGGGGGGGCCTTTTTACCTAATAAATTAAAAAGGGGGGAAAATAACCCCCTAACTACTTAATTGGGGTGCCCCCTAGCAAAATAGGGAATTTTTAGGGAAAATCTTGGGAAAAATGGAATCTTAAAAAGTTTGGGGGTAAATTCTGCAGGGGCAAATAATCTTTTGGGGGAAGTCATCATGGCTCTCTTAGTTATTTGGGGAAAAAAAAGGGGAAAAAAAGCGACTAATCAGAAATAGATTTCACTCAACAAAAAGTATCCCTGTAAGTCCCTGGATATCATTGGGTTATTTTTTCTTTTTGTGTTGGGTCATTGGCCCGTTTCCACGGGTTTTATGGAAAAATTTAAACTCAAAACTGGGTTTTTGGGCCATTCTTTAATTTTCTAATGGCAGTAATTTGTAGGGTTTTTGGTTGGTAAAGTGGGAAAGCACGCCCGTTCCCTTTACCTTGAATTAGGGGGTTTTAAATTAATTTCTTGCTTGTGTTTATATGGTTTTTAAAAAAGTGGCAAGGTGCCTGAAACCCAAAAAAACTTGGGGGTGATATTGTAGTGGGGGTGGGGGTGGGGGATCCCAAAATTGTATGGCGGGAGATATTGTATATGGGCCCCGGTTTTTGGGGGAGATATTGGGATGGGGCGGAGGGGGGTTTTGCCAGGGGTGCTTTTTTTGTTTTTTAATTTAACTACCTGCACTGTAAAAACCCTCACATAGCTCCATGGACAGAAAAGTAAAAAAAAGTTTTGACTCTTAGGGTAAAAATAACCCATAAAAAAAAATGAATTTTTTTTTAAAGTTCGATTTTTGATTTTTGAGTAGGGGGAGGTCCCTTAAAAAAGGGGGCTAGCCCAAGGGAAAGGGTTTGGCCCTGGGCTGTAAAATTAGGGTGGCAAAAACAAAAAAAAAAATCTAGCCACAAAAAACTGAGGGAAAGATTTTGCCCAATTTCAATTTTTTAAAAATTTTATAAATTCAATGTTTGTGTATTCTTATGCCTGCGGGTCAACTTTTTTTTATTTAGAATTAGCTTTTTTTCATTACAACCAAGAGCTTTCAAGAATTCCAATTTATATACTTTTTATTTTTTTTGCATACATTTCCATTGTATAATTTAAAATACATACACATATTTACTACAGGCTTATAATTGAAAGACACATCTAGTATGCCCATTCTACACTACCTACATAGTCTGTTGACACATCACCTGAAAAGAAGATGTGCAAAACATGACCATGTTTAGTCATCAAGCTGTTAAGAAAATAAAAGGTTTCATGTACTGGGAAAAAAAGGGGTTCCCCATTATTCCAAAAACATTGAAAAAAAAGTTAAATACGTATTTGAAAAGCTAGTGGTGTATGCTGCAATAAAAGGGCTGTTTCTTCTTTTCAGGTCCATTTGTTTTCTTTTCAGAGCTTTGAACATTTTAACAAGCTGCAGTCAAACACTTAATTAAGCATGCAAATCAGGTGGGTGGGTGGGGTTATGGGTTTTCTATGTTTCAAAGACTTTCAGCATGCTTTAATTAAAAAATCAAAATTTCTAAAAGCAAATTTTTCCTTTTTCCCCCTTTTGTTAAAATTTTTGCAAAAACCCCAACAAGGTGATGAAATATACTTTTTTGAATTTTCGCCAAAATAATCATGTTGAAAAAGGGAATTGTCCTTTATCTGTATATAACCTTAGTGAGTACAACCAATATTTAAAAAGGAATTGAGTGTTTTAAAGGGGCTTTTTTTTAAAAACTTTATAAAATTTTTTAGTTTTAAAAGTTTAAAAAAAAAAAAATCACAAACCCAACAAAATAGTGAACTGCCTGTAATGCTATTGAAAATTTTATAGTAAATTTTCCCTTCCCCTAACCCGTTTTAAAAAAACCCCCGAGTCGGGTTGTTAAACTCAAACTTTTTAAAAAAATTTTTTGGCCCCGAGCCACCCCCAAATGGAGTTTGAAAATAAAACCTGGGACTCACTGGGTTTTATCGCTCTGCTTTCCTTTCTGCACGGACCGCTATAATCCACGACTTGGGACTCTTCAAATGACATAGATGCGGAAAACAAAACTTGATTTCTGCTATTCGGTCCAGCTCAGGTGCAAAAGACATTCTTTATTATATGAAAGGTACAGAGGGTAAAAACATGTCGCTAGCGTGAAATGCTGCGTTTCAGGCTTAAACAAATTTCGCCCTTGTTCACAGCAAAACGTACAATGAAGGAATGACTTTTTTTGTTTGGTTTTGGGTGTGGTATTCAAATTTCGTTCCAATTACTTCATATCCTGTTAACTCTTAATTTTTGTCCCTTCATTGTACGTTTCTTTAAATCACGTTAAAAACAATAATATACAATTCCTTAACAAACGTGTGACTATTTAGTAAATTTTATAAAGATCGTTTCGGAAGTTGAGGCCATTCGGGGCCCTAACATTCAACCCCAAAAATCCAATGAGTTTCACGAGCCGCACTGTATGCTCCAATCTCCCCCTCGTTCCGGTTTCTTAACTTTTTCATTGCATAGAAAACGAAAGAGGTAAGATCTCCTGCATGTTTTTTTCTAAAAAATGTTTTAACCCGCACCTGATTGGTGCGGTTTCTATTTTTTAATCCCTGATAGGTGTTCATGTATGCGAGTTTTAACCTTTCTTATGCTGCTGCCCACATATGACATACAGCAATCGGTGCAAATGTATTATGTTATACCACATGGTGGCTATCACAGTTTATAAAACTGTTTTATATTATAGCTTTTCTCAATATCTGTGTTGGATTTAAAAGTAACCATTTTTTTGTGTGAAATTGACATACATTACACCTTTTGCCACCACACGGGTAAAATCCTGTTAATGAGAGCCAGGTTTCTGTATTGATTTTGCTACTAAAATTACTTCTAAAAATTTGATTGCCTTTGTTACATTTCTTTTAGGAACTCTTATTCCTTGATCATGATTTTTGCCATTACCTCATCCGCCTCAAAATATTTATATTTTTGGAAAAAATCTTTTTTATTTCCCAAAATTCTGAACTATATGGGGGTGGAGAAAGTTTTTACTTTCATTATTAGCCTTTTTTATTATTTATTTTTTGGTTCTAATAATTGTTAAACGATTTTTTCCCTTTTACTTTAATTTCTGCTTCTTTGATCATTTTTTCTGTGTACCCTCTTTTTTCAATCTTTCTGTTATTGTAGCTACTCTTTTTTCAAAATCATCTGTTCTGAACATGCTCTTTTCACTCTAATGAATTCACCTAGTGGTATAGCCTTGATGGTATGTATAGAATGATAGCTATTGGCTCTCAAAATTGTATTACTACTAATGGGCTAACGGTACAGCTTTGTAATAATTTTACCTTTCTCAACATCACCAAAAAGCTCCAAATCCAAAAATAGCACTTGCATTCCATCGCTGTTATGTGTAAAATGCAAATTGCATGCTTTTGTCGTTAACATAGGAAATGAAGTCTGGTATGGACGCCACATGACCCCCCCCCCAGACGATCAGCAGGTCGTCTATGTAACGCCCATACCAGACTATCCAGGTACCAAATGGATTATGAATGTTGAAAATGAATTGGCTCTCCCACCAGCAACAAATAGAATTTGCAATTGGTGGGCCCGATGACGGGCCCCCATAGGTGCCCCAGTGACCTGTTGTAGAACTGTCATCAAAAGAAAAATAATTATTTTGCAAAAGAAAGTCTATACTGTCCAAAATAAAAATCTGCAGATTTTCCTCATATGTACTATAATTTTGAAATGGTATTGAACTGCTACTCTTACTAGATGGTGTGAAAGGTTAGAGTACAGACTTTCTATGTCTAAGCTTATCCAGGTGTATTCGGATGTCCACTTAAAATTTTTAAAGGATCTCAAAACCGCAGAACTATCTTTTAGATAGCCTGGCAAGGTTTGAACCATTGGTTGGAGAAACCTATCAATCCATGTACTTATCGCTCACTGATGCTCCCATTCCCAGAAATAATAGGAGCAGATCCGGGGGGAATTTGTTTTTATGGATTTTAGGCACCCCATATAAAATGGGGGTTTTGGGATTAGTTTGTTTCTAAAAATTTCCATTGTTTTTCAGTAATAACAACCTAGGCTAATGCCTTCATCCATTAATTTTGAAAATTTAATTGTATATCTTATTTGGGATCACTTTTCAGTGAGCGATAAGTTTGCCTATCATTTAAAGATTTTATCAATTTGTTTAACATATAATCCATGTCCATTACAGCTAAAAACCCCCCCTTATCCGTTTTTTTTTACTACGAGTTTGGGTTTTTTTCCCCTTTAATCCTTTTTAATGCTCTAAATTCTTCGTTAGTTAAATTCCTTTTTTTCCCTTTTTTTAGAGTTTTTTGGGTATTTTTAAATCTCGCTCCATAGTGGATTGAAAGCTTTCCATCGCATTTGTTCTAGATTTAAGAGGGTAACATTTTGGGATTACTATTGGTTGTTTTATTTCATTTGCATGTATTTTGTATGTATCTAGAACTATCCTCCATTTCTCTAAAGTATTTTTAGATTTTGCTGTTCATTGAACATAAATTATCATATTCATTTATTATTTCCTGTGTTCTATATGCTCTATTAAATTATCCCCTTTTGATTCTACAAAAAAATGTTTTTTTAACAGTAAGTGATCTTACAAAACGATTTACATCTAACAAAGTGCTAAACAAATCAAATTATGTGTAGGCGTAAAATTAAGTCCCTTCTTTAACACTTGTATTTGTGCTGTTGATAGAATACAAGGGGTTAGACATATGACATCTAGGTTTTTCTTTTCCAATGATTCATTGGACTCTTCTACTTCTTTTGCCCTGTCCTTTGGGGGTTTGGGGTTTTTTTTTTGGGTTGTTGTTTGTTGTTGTTGCATGCTTTCGTCCTCCCCGTTTTTTGCAGCAGACGTCTGCGCACCTGAGTCCTGATTGAAAACACGTTTGTGTGTTCTGTCCATACTGGAACTATCGGATTCTGAAGCACCTGTTGCTGTAGAATCTACCTCAGAGAAGCTTACTTCTTTTCTCGTTCTATATGTTCTTCTTTGCTGATTTCTTATTATGGATCTTGGGCGTCTATTGTTGTGTTGCCAATTATAGATATTATTTTGATTATAATCCTCCACGTCATGTTGATATTTGCTTTTTTTTGTCTCCATAATGATTTTTTCTATTTTTTCAATATTATTCTTTATTTTTGTTTCCATATCTTCATAATTTGTTTGGTCTTTATAATGTTCCAATTTTGATTTGGTTGTTGTAATTTCTGCTTCCAAATTTTGCAATTTTTCTGTTTCAAAATCAACTATTAGCTGCATTAGCCTCAAAGAACATTCTGTTAACACTTGGTTTCATTTTTGTATAAAGTCCTCTGTGTATATGAACGTTGGAACTTTTTTGAGGCGCAGTCCTCGTGGTATAATATTTTTTTCTATATATGTGCTGAGTGAATTACGATCCCACCACATCTTCATTTCTTGCATCTGCAATTTTTCCATTTTGGCAACCAGCATATCATAATCTTCATTTCAGCAGTTATAGACTGTGCAGGTCCAAAAACTTGTGCTAATTTACTTTTTCTGTCCATAGCTGGCACTCATTCGTATGGATATGTATAGATGATATAAAAGTCTGAAACTTCAGAACATATTCCAAAAATTTACCCTCTGTACCATATGTTTTTATCGAAAACACCAGTGGAGACAACTCTGCTCTATGGTATATTAATGTGGTGTATTATTGGGGAACAGCCTAATAGGTCGTAAACTGCACAGAGTTAAATAACTTGTAAAAAAGTTTTCGGCTGTCTCACCCCCAAATTTTAGTTTGACATACACCTGTATCACTGGTTTCAGCGTCTCTGCTTTCCTTTCTGCACGGACCGCTATAATCCACGACCTTGGATCTTCAAAAGCACATAGATGCGGAAAAAAAAAAACTTGATTTCTGCTATTCGGTTCCCGCTCAGGTGCAAAAAGACATTCTTTATTATATTTAAAGGTACAAAAGGGTAAAAACATGTCGCTAGCGTGAAAGCTAACGCGTTTCGGGCTTAAACAAATTTCGCCCTTGTTCACAGCATAACGTACAATGAATGAATGACTCTTTTTGTTTGGTTTGTGGGTGTGGTATTCAATTTCGTTCCCATTAACATCATATCCTGTTAACCTCTTAATTTTTTCTCCCTTCATTGTACGTTTCTAAATCACGTTAAAACAAATAATATACAATTTTCCTTAACAAACTGTGACTATTTAGTAAATATAAAAACAGATCGTTTCGTGAAGTTGAGGCCATTCGGGGCCCCTAAACATTCAACTCCAAAACCAATGAGCTTTCACGGAGCCGCACTGTATGCTCCCAATCTCCACCTCGTTCCGGTTCTTAACTTTTCAATTGCATAGAAAACGAAAAGAGTAAGATCTCCTGCATGTTGTTCTAAAAAATGTTTTACCCGCACCTGATTGGTGCGGTTCCTGTTTTTTTAATGCCTGATAGGTGTTCATGTATGCGAGTTTTAACCTTTCTTATGCTGCTGCCCACATATGACATACAGCAATCGGTGCAATGTATTATGTATACCACATGGTGGCTATCACAGTTTATGAACTGTTTTATATTATAGATACAAACAGGATATCCGGGTGCAGAATACCAAACCGAGGTCTGCACCGCAAAGAACTCCACGATCCGGAAGACGTAAGAGGTAAAGCTTTATTCCAAAATTAAACACAGCAGTGCACAAACTAGGTCACAGACGGTCTGCAGTACAATCTGACGCGTTTCGGGTCTTACACCAACATAGTAGGTGAGCTATTTCTTTCATATGTTTTATATTATAGCTTTTCTCAATATCTGTGTTGGATTTAAAAGTAACCACTTTTTGTGTTTTATTGACATACATTACACCTTTTTCCACCACATGGGTAAAATCCTGTTAATGAGAGCCAGGTTTCTGTATTGATTTTGCTACTAAAATTACTTTTTAGAAATTTGATTGCCTTTTTGTTACGTTTCCTTTTAGGGACACATCTTATTCCTTGATCAATGATTTTTGCCATTACCTCATCCTGCCTCAAATATTTATATTTTTTGGAAAAATCTTTTTATTTGCCAAAATCTGAACTATATGGTGTGGAGAAAGTTGTTTTTCATTATTAGCCTTTTTATATTTATTTTTTGGTTCTAAATAATTGTTCACGATTTTTCCCTTTTACTTTAATTTTTGCTTCTTTGATCATTTTTTTTCTGTGTACCCTCTTTTCCTCAATCTTTCTGTTATTGTAGCTACTTCTTTTTCAAAATCATCCTGTTCAGAACATGCTCTCTTTGCTCTTATAAATTCACCTAGTGGTATAGCCTTGATGGTATGTATAGAATGATAGCTATTGGCTCTCAAAATTGTATTACCACTATGGGCTTACGGTACAGCTTTGTAATAATTTTACCTTTCTCAAAAAATCACCAAAAAGCTCCAAACCCCAAAAAAGGCACTTTTCATTCCATCGCTGTTATGTGTAAAATGCAAATTGCATGCATTGTCGTTAACATAGGAAATGAAGTCTGGTATGGACGTCACATGACCCCCCCAGACGATCAGCAGGTCGTCTATGTAACGCCCATACCAGACTATCCAGGTAGAAAAATGGATTATGAATGTTGAAAATGAATTGGCTCTCCCACCAGGCAACAAATAGATTTGCAATGGTGGGTGATGACGTGGCCCCATAGGTTTGCTCCAGTGACCTGTATGTAGAACATGTCATCAAAAGAAAAAATAATTATTTTGCAAAAGAAAGGTTTTATACTGTCCAAAATAAAAATCTGCAGATTTTCCTCATATGTACTATAAATTTAAAGATGGCATTGAACTGCTACTCTTACTAGATGGTGTGGAAGGTTAGAGTACAGACTTTCTATGTCTAAGCTTATCCAGCAGCATAAGAAAGGTTAAAACTGGCATACATGAACACCTATCAGGCATTAAAAAATAGCAACCGCACCAATCAGGTGCGGTAAAACATTTTTTAGAACAACATGCAGGAGATCTTACCTCTTTCGTTTTCTATGCAATTGAAAAAGTTAAGAAACCGGAACGAGGTGGAGATTGGGAGCATACAGTGCGGCTCCGTGAAGCTCATTGGATTTTGGAGTTGAATGTTAGGGCCCCGAATGGCCTCAACTTCCGAAACGATCTGTTATATATTTACTAAATAGTCACACGTTTGTTAAGGAATTGTATATTATTTGTTTTTAACGTGATTTAGAAACGTACAATGAAGGACAAAAATTAAGAGGTTAACAGGATATGATGTAATTGGGAACGAAATTTGAATACCACACCCACAAACCAAACAAAAAGAGTCATTCCTTCATTGTACGTTATGCTGTGAACAAGGGCGAAATTTGTTTAAGCCCGAAACGCGTTAGCTTTTCACGCTAGCGACATGTTTTTACCCTTTGTACCTTTCATATAATAAAGAATGTCTTTTGCACCTGAGCTGGACCGAATAGCAGAAATCAAGTTTTGTTTTCCACATCTATGTGCAGTTAAGCTCATATCAATCGACTTGAGGCCTTAACAACCGGCTTATTGACTGTTAGCGACTTCACAATGCAGTAAGTTATATATCCCCCAGCATAGTTAATAGTCCCCCAGTAAGTTATATGTCCCCCAGTAGGTGGATATATAGTTGGTATATAGGCACGTAATAGGTCCCCCAGCAGGTATAGAGGCAGGTCAGAGGTCCCCCAGCAGGTATACAGGAAGTTTATAGGTCCCCCAGTGGGTCTATAGGCAGGTTATAGGTCCCCCAGCAGGTATATAGGTCCCCCAGTAGGTATATAGGCAGGATATAGGTCTCTCAACAGGTGTATAGGCAGGTTCTAGGTCCTCAATGGGTATATAGGCAGGTTATAAATCCACCAGTAGGTGTATAGGCAGGTTATAGGTCCCCCAGTAGTTATATAGGCAGGTTATAGGTCTCCCAACAGGTACAGATGGCTAATTAAAAATAAAAAAACCTAACAGTACCAACCCTTTCTCCCGCTCCCTGAAGATGTCGTTGCTCCCGGTCTTCTTCCTGCACAGGCGGCGTGACATCATCAGGCCACGCAGGCAGCATGATAACACTCTCACGCTGCCTGTGCTGTGTAATCCGATGAGCCACAGGCAGTACTCTGTGAAGCGGAGAGCTTTAGCTCTCTGCTCTGAAGAAACCTGCAACTGCATGTGCATCAAAAGGACGCACCTCCACCTCCATCGCCGATCGCCGAAGTCCGAAGCCGATAGCTTAGTGACTAGTACTGACTTGGGACCTTAACAATCGGTGGCGGTGGTGGATGCTGGCGGCTCTGGGGATTACAGTTTAATACAAAATTAAACCCCATGATGAAACAGTGGTGAAACAAACATTGGGGTGCAGGTGCAAGCAGGTGCTGTGCTCTTTATTATGGGTAATTGATTCTTGTTCATCATATGATGTTGATATTATCTCTGCCATATGACTATTCTATTTATTCATATTTATATAGGATTTTGATATATATCTCATTATGTAATTATTTGTAATAACGTCATTATTATTTTAAATGGCTTGCTTCCCTGCTTTTTGTTTGGCTGTCGTCCTTCCATATATATTTCAAGAATTTAATGTATATTTAAAGATTCTTTTTATTTTATTATTTTTTTTTTATATGATTATGGATATCAAGTCCTCTTTTCTCTTTTTTGTTGTATTATAGTTTGAGTGACATTGCCTTTTGGATATTTGTGAGGTATTATAGATGCGGTTGTATACCTAGCCCAATGTATTTTCCTGGAGTCTTTTTTGTGTTAAAATGTATTTGCATCACAATAATATAGAAAAATGGAAATGCCTAACAGTGAAAAATAGGAATATTCAAGTAGTCATGCATATCACATGGCACAAGACTTATAGAGGCACACGGAGTACCTGTACAATGAAGCCACAGGCTACATATGGTTCCATCATCCTTTCTTGGGGAGATTACTTCTGTAGAACAGCATCCAATGGAGAAGGATTTATACAGCTAATTACCTGGCTTCACATAGGTCTGTTTAGTTTAAAGTGATGTTGCTGCCTTGCATTTTGATGGCATATTAATAGGATATGCCATCAAAGTCTGATGGGTGCACCTATCTCGGGAATGGGTACCCAAAAGTGCTGGCTCGCAATGAAGAGGTAGTCGCAATTGTGCACCACTCTGCATTCTGTTCTATGGGAGTTATGAGTACAGCTGAACACAAAGCTTGGATGCCCTAGGAACTCCCATAGAACTAAAAAGTAATGCAGAGTCCTGTGCAAGCACGACTGGCTCTCCATTCTGAGCCAACACTTTTGGGGGACTATTCCCAAGAGAGATGTGAGTCCCAAAGGTGTGACTTGCACCTATATCCTCCTGATAACTCATAAAAGGGCATGGTGGGAACACCCCTTTAACTTTGTTGTTTGTTTGGGTGGTAGAAAAAACTTTGCCTGCTACTATCTAGCATTTACATGGGCTTGGGTTGGCTGGGAAATTGCTGCTGCTGGTCTGCCTTTTTGAGACTACAGTCATGCCTCATTCTGCAGCTTGCTGTTGGCTGTGACATATCGGTACAGCTTGTAGACGGGATTGGGTCAACTGAGAGGTTTGGGCAGCTCAGACAGCAGCTATGCACTTTGACTCAAAAGTCTTGAATCCAAATGCAGGGTTCCTTTTGAAAGCATGACTTGTCTGAAAGGCTTTGAATTTATGAGAATTCTCAAATTAATTATAGGTACATTTCATGTAATGACCCAGAGGAAACAGAGAAGAGGATGGGGGTTGTACTGGTCACAGTGACTCTCGCCCAAACCTCTCATTATAGTGAAGAGAGGGTCTGAAGATGTAGGAATTGGTGGTGTTGCTCCACAGTTGCCTCAGGACACATTCTAGATGTAAGCCTCACTGCTCTGGTGGTGGTTGAGGTGTCTTTGATGTTGTAATGCAGATTAATCAGGCAGAAGACTGTAGTGAAGTTCAAATACAACATCTTGTCTTACTCCCAGCTTGATGATTTCCACATAGTCAGTCCTTCAAACAATAACACTTTCTTCCTTCTTGGATACCCAAAAAATGTCGCCACAAATACACAATAAAAAGAAAAGTTCCTAAATGTATCAATGATTGATAAATATAGTTTGGTTAAATATATATATACCGTATTTAGCCAATCTATTTTGGCTAAATAACTACAAAGAGCATGTTTCTCTGAAAAGCATCAAAAAGCAAAACAGAAACACATTTATTAAAAGCAAATTTAGTATAATTTGTAAGATTCTGGTTTACAGTTTGTTTTAATTAGTGGGCTTACATTCATGGTTAAACTGACTGATATTACTTTGGCTGGATTCATGCAAAGCTTTTGCAGCATTAGTTTAGCTGAACAGGTACATACAAAATTGATGAGAAGTAAAAGTTCTTTTTCTACATTTTTTTTTCTTTTCGATCCAGGATTAGCTTTTGGTTAGAAAAAGTTCACCAAATAGTGCATCAAACACAGCATGTATATAGTCAACCTTCAAGAGAAACAATATATTGGTAAAAGGATATTACACTCCATGAAGCAGAGTCTCTTCCAAAATGGAAAACTCATACAGATGTTTGTCACGGACGGAGATAGTGGATCCTCTGGACCGCCTCAAGCGATGGCGTAAGCCACGCCATGGAGCGGAATCTAAGTAGGTCCCAGTTTTCCCCAGAGCCCGCCGCAAAGCGGGATGGACTTGCTGCGGCGGGAGTCTACCAGGTCGCTACCCCTGACGTGACTTGCTTACGGAGGCAGCCGAGGTGTAGAATCGGCAGGCAGGCTTGTAGTCGGGGACAGGCAGGAGGTCAGGACAGGCGGCTATGGTTCGTGGTCGTGGACAGGCAGAAGGTCAGGGCAGGCGGCAAGATGTGTGGTCGAGGAACGGAAGCAAATGGTATGGTACACGGTAAATCAGAACAAGGCTTGGAACGCTTTCTCTATAGGCTAAATGGCACTAAAGATCCGGCAACAAGACTCAGGAAGGGGCAGACTTAAATAAGGGCAGTGACCGGCAATACCCAATTACCGGTGCACTGGCCCTTTAAATTTCACAGAGCCGGCGCGCGCGCGCCCTAGAGAGCGGTGACAGGAGCTGCAGCAGGAGCGCAGCCGGGTAAGTAGGAGGGGACCCGGCAGGGTGAGCGTGCCCACCGCCAGACATGCGGGCGGCGCCGCTCGTGCGGGGACCATGGGTGTGCCTGCGCCTCGGGACGGAAGTCACAGGCCCACCCGTGACAATGTTGAACCTTCTAATTATAAATTTCTATCTTTGCTTATTTTCTGAAATCAACAACTTGTCTTCCTGGAATGATTAATATGTTTAATTGAGAGTTTCTAAGATTTCTCCATGGTGAGAGTGATCTCAGTGATCACTGGTTTCATACCTTTTGAAATAGAATTTGCATAGCACTGAAAGAGTACGTTATTATCGTTTTTCAATAATTGTTTGTGATGGAAGGAGCTATGACCTTTTTGTTTCATTTCCTTTTTCGTTATTTTTTGGCATGCAGCAAGGGCCAGTGGAACAGCTCTTACACCCTATAGTCCTGGCAGAATATTGCCACAGACAAGGACCAGACCAGGGGAATGGAGCATCTTAGTTATGAGGAGAGGCTTGAGAAAAGACAGCTCCGGGAGACATGATTAATTTATATAAGTATAAAAATGGTCACTATAAAAGCGTGGAGAAAAACTATTTCATGTAAAGACAAAATAGACATTGGTACAGTCCCTTCACCTAGAGAAAAAAAGATTTAATTTCCAGGAGAAAAGCATTCTTCACTATGAGAACGGCAAATCTATGGAATAGCGTGCGTGAGGAGCTGGTCACAGCAGGAACAGTTAAGAGTTTCAAGAAAGGCTTAGATAACTACCTGAAATTAAAGAATATTAATTCGTATGTAGACATATACATTTCTAGATCCAGTCTGATGGCCTGAGATCAGATTTTTTCTTTTAGGGCGTTCAGTCTCCGGTACGAATGATGTGTTCTCTGTATTCTGAAGGTTGGTACGATTCCGGTAACACCAGACATGTTGGGTTTTTGTTATGGTATAGCACCGTAAAAAAACTTCTATTTTCAAAATTTGCGTGGTGGCTCCATTTTCTGCAACAAATAACTTTTTTTGCTAACACCTACAGACTTGTGTGAGGGTGTATTTTTTGCAGGCTGAACTGTTCTTTTTATTGGTACTAGTTTTGAATACATGCAACTTTTTTGATCACATTTTTTCCAATTGTTAGGGGACGTGAAATGACAAAAAAAATGCCATTTTGTCATTTGGAATTTTTTTCTTCTATGGTGTTCAGCATATAGGATACATAGGGCCACATGTATGAACCTGTTTAGGTCTAAAACTCACTTTTTTGCCCATAGGTTACTGTGGACAAAAGTGTGAGTTTTAGACCTAAACAGTTTCATTCATGTGACCCATAATTTTTTGATTTTAAATAGATCGGACTTTTCAGATGCAGTGATGCCAAATATGTGTAACTGTTTTGTTGTTGTTTTTTTTTTTTATTTGTAGAAAAAGGGTATATACACTACCGTTCAAAAGTCTGGGGTCACCCAGACAATTTTGTGTTTTCCCTGAAAACTCATGCTTTTATTTATCAAATGAGTTGCAAAATGAATAGAAATATAGTCCAGACATTGGCAAGGCTAGAAAGGCTAGAAATAATGATTTTTATTTGAAATAATAATTTTCTACTTCAAACTTTGCTTTCATCAAAGAATTCTCCCTTTGCAGCAATTACAGCATTACAGACCTTTGGCATTCTAGCTGTTAATTTGCTGAGGTAATCTGGAGAAATTTCACCCCATGCTTCCAGAAGTCCCTCCCACAACATGGATTGGCTTGATGGGCACTTTTTGCATACCATACGGTCAAACTGCTCCCACAACAGCTCAATGGGATTGAGATCTGGTGACTGCGCTGGCCACTCCCGTACAGATAGAATACCAGCTGCCTGCTTCTTCCCTAAATAGTTCTTGCATAATTTGGAGGTGTGCTTTGGGTCATTGTCCTGTTGCAGGATGAAATTGGCTCCAATCAAGCGCTCTCCACAGGATATGGCATGGCGTTGCAAAATGGAGTGATAGCCTTCCTTATTCAAAATCCCTTTTGAACAAATCTCCCACTTTACCAGCACCAAAGCAACCCCAGACCATCACATTACCTCCACCATGCTTCATAGATGGCGTCAGGCACTCTTCCAGCATCTTTTCAGTTGTTCTGCGTCTCACAGAGGTTCTTCTGTGTGATCCAAACACCTCAAACTTCGATTCGTCTGTCCATAACACTTTTATCCAATCTTCCTCTGTCCAGTGTTCTTTAGCCCATATTAATCTTTTCCTTTTATTAGCCAGTCTCAGATATGGCTTTTTCTTTGACACTTTGCCCTGAAGGCCAGCATGGAGTAGCCATTTCACTGTAGATGTTGACACTGGCATTTTGTGGGTACTATTTAATGAAGCTCCCAGTTGAGGACCTGTGAGGCATCGATTTCTTAAACTAGAGACTCTAGTTGTGCAGGGGGGCCTCCCACTTCTCTCTCTACTCTGGTTAGAGCCTGTTTGTGCTCTCCTCTGAAGGGAGTAGTACACACCGTTGTAGGAAATCTTCAGTTTCTTGGCAATTTCCCGCATGGAATAGCCTTTATCTCTCAGCACAAGAATAGACTGTTGAATTTCACATGAAAGTTCTCTTTTTCTGGCCATTTTGTGAGTTTAATCGAACCAACAAATGTAATGCTCCAGATTCTCAACTAGCTTAAAGGAAGGTCAGTTTTATAGCTTCTCTAATCAGCAGAACTGCCTGGGGCAGTAGTGAAACAGAAAATATGGCAGCTGGAAGCCTTGTAAAGGCTTCCATTGCTGCCATATTAAGCGATCTTGGCCCCACGATCTTGCTGCAGGGGCCCTGATCCGAGTGAGGAACGGTGCGCGGCACTTTCTCAGTCATTTAGATGCAATGGCCATTTTTGCCATGGAGCCTAAGGGGTTAAACAGCGTGGAATGGTGGATGTTAGCTGCGATTAGCAGCAGAGATCTGCCAGCTGTGTATTGGGATCACGGCGCAATACCGCTACAAAGCCCCTTACCAGCACTGGGACGTTAGTTTACGTCCAGTATCATTAAGGGGTTAATCAAAAGCAATACATATATTTACAGAAATCTTAAATTTTATATAGCCTAGACAGAAAAAGCACTCATATTTAATTAAGGTAGAAGTGTCTACAAAATCAATAGTTATAACAGATTGAATAGAAATATATTATCAAATTTAATTGGCAAAACTATGTTTTAGGCTTTCTTGGGTTAATTCCTAAGGTGAATTCTTGTGAACTTCCAAATTACATTCACAAAAATAGTATGTGTAAAGGTGCCTGTATAGTGAAAAAGAAATGGCTCTTTGAAAAACTTTTGCCACATAGTTAATGTAATTTCTAGCCAGGAGTGTAACTAAAATCTTATGGACCTTGGGACAAATTTTGTATTTGTCCCCCTTACCAGTTTGTTGCTCAGATGAGTAGGCATTGCCAGTGTCTATAAATATATATATGACTTTGCCCCCTAAAAAGAAAGAAAATATTAATATACATATAAGACAATTTTCTATGTTTTATTATCTATCTCTAAATAATAATCATACAGTTACCAAATATTACCGCTGCACAAGAAACCAGTAGCTTTACTATACAGAGTAAACCAAGGCTAGCATTACCAGAATACCACCATACAAACCCAGAAATAACTGAAGACAAATTACCAGGCGTGTTTGGATCCGTGTTTGGGACCCAAAATGGACCCAAACATGCATCTAACAATGTGTGGTGTGATTTACATTGCTTTCAATGTAAAATATGCATCGATGTTCAGAAGCCAATGCATGTTTTACATGCGTCTTTGTGATGCGTCTTTCGGATCCGTTCAAAGAATTGACATGTAGCAGGAGCCCTATTTAAAACTGTAGGGTGCGTTTCTGCTGCAGCAAAAATACATCCAAACATGCAACACACTTTGGGTGAGTGTTGGATGCGTTTTATGCAGCGCTTTTGAATACGTTTTGCAGATCAAAACAAGTATTCAAGATGGCAGGTGAACATACCATAAGACTGTCTTTGTTGCCCACAGCAACGAATCAGAGCTCAACTTCTATTTTTCCAGAGCACTATACTGTATATAATCAAAGCTGAGCTCTGATTGGTTGCTATGAGCAACAAAGACAGTCTTTCTGCTAGACAGTTTTCATACAAAATGACCATAGTGTCTTATTAAAACCACCATAATATGGCCCTTTTCCCCTTCGGTCTCAGTGGCAGGCTTACCCCTTGTGTCCACAATCATTTTTCCACTATGTCAAGCATTTGTTTATTTATTTACCTTTTATATGTATCTCCATATAGTGTCTCACAAAAGTGAGTACACCCCTCACATTTTGAAAAGTATATCATTACATCTTTTCATGGGAAAACACTGAAAATATGACACATGAATGTAAACGCATAATGTACATTGTATCAGAGTGTCTTCTCTTCAGTGTTGTGTCATGAAAATATATAAAATGATATTTACAAAAAATTGAAGTGTGTACTCACTTTTGTGAGATACTGTATATATCTGTTTCACATTTTTACAAATTGTTTAGTAATTTTATTTCTTACTCTGATAGTAATTAAACACATTCATTAAAAATGTTCTTTTCCTCTGATGAATCTTAATACTCCTATTATCTGCTTTGGAACTTTGAAATCATAAAAGTGTACAAATCTAAAAAAAAAATACACCAGCCACATTAAACATAAAATAAGATCTGTCAACAGGACTCTGCTTATGGATACCTTTCAGATATCAACATTTCTTTGTTTTATACTTCTACATATTCTGAAATACTTAGTTGATATATAACAGGGAATCTGTATTTGACATTTACTAAATAGTCAATGAGGAGCTTCAATTTAAATTTGTAACCTCTTAATCTTACTGACAAAGCTTTGTTTACTACTACTTTAAATTTTATTTTAATCTGGTTAATAATGATTACTACAAAAAGATTTAATTCTTGGCATGGATGGGGCAAGCCCATGTACACTATTAAGTAAATGAAAGCAAAGCCATAAATTCTGTCACTTTCACAAATAAATGCAATCAAACAATAAATATTCAAGTGTAATGGAATTTAAATTAGAGATGAGTAACTCAAATCTCTTGCTGTTTTTGAGCTGGGAGCCTAAATTCACCCTCTCCTGCATTTATAAAGATGTAAGAAGCCCAGAAAACTAAAATGCAATATGCATTTTCCAACAGGAAATGAATTTTTATTAGTTAAAAAGAATCAACATTTAAAACAGGACAAAAGTTTTCTGCTCATAACTCCAGTTATAAATGTTGGCAGAATAAGAAAAAAAGCCTGATGATTACGTCTAAACAATAGGATATGTTCTTTATCCAAATTCACATTGAGCAGTATTTTAATAGCTTCTGAAAATTGGAAGCTGTGGGTAGCCTGCAGCTACCTTATAGAGATTCAGTTAAAATACCATAACCTCCAAATACAATCTTTCATCTATTTTAGCTTCAGCTCTGCAAGAAACGACCTCTTCCATTAACATATTCATGTCACTGACTTCTGCAGGAGATTTGCTCTCAGTAAATTTACATACCTTTAGATCTGTTTACAATAACCTTTTTATTTGTTTAAGCTTATAAGGATTGCAGAGCCGTCCCCAGACAATCATTAACTGTAGACATATGTCTGTTTTTTTCAACATTAACAATAGGTCATTAATTAATGCAAAAAAGCCAAATATAGAAGTTGCTGGCTTTTCTACTGGAGTCATTTGAACCAGAGAAGGTGTTTTAAAATTGGATATTCTCATCATTTTAGTGGTACTTTTGCTGCCCTATTTCATTTTATTTCTCACATTGCAAATAGTACTAATAAGTGAGGATTCAGTAAAACCTTTCACAACACTACTTGTTCACATTATGTATTGGCAGCAGGAGCAAATATGCAATCCTTTACTGGTTCTCTCATAATCAACGACTGCACAGCAGTTTTTTTCTGTTAATTATACCTTTCTTTTTGAAGAAGAAATTCAGTCAATTTAGATAGGATGATTTATCAAGTTACATTGGCCTCTAGTTACTATATCTTTAAATTACAAAAGCCTTTCCTGGACAGCTGTAACTTAAAAACAATCAATTTATAATACCACAGGTTGTGCCAATTCAAGGCACTTGTAATTGGATGGAATATCAAATCAATCAACTTGCACAATTCACTGGAAGAATACTGTGATTGGCTGCAGACAATTTGCACATTACTTGAGGGGCAAGTAAAGATAATTAGTGGTCACTATATTACTGAAATGCATGTACAGATTGACTGTTAAGTGGTATTTTTCTGGGATCAGTGCTACACTAGAAACTTATACTTCTATCTACATTAGCTCTACATTTTGCTATACATGTGTACTGTACAAGAGGTCTTAGAGACATAGAAGCAAAGAAGATAAGATTTGTTCCATCAAATACAATCTATAACTCTACATGGTTGATCCAAAGGAAAGCAAAAACCCCTATGCAGCTGATACTAGTTGCACCATACATGACTTTAACTGTGGCAATCAAATAAATCCCTAGATCAACTTCCTATCTCAAGAATCTAGTAACCATAAACTGTGATATTATATTTTTCAGGAAAGACATGTAAGCCTTACTTAAGCGTGTTCAATGAATGCACCATCACAGCGAGCTCCATAATTTCACTGCTTTTACAGCAATAATCCCTGTCTATGATGATGGTGAAACCTTCTTAACTTTTGATATACATAGAGGATGCCCACTTGTCACTGTCACAGGCCTAAATGTAAATCGATTATGCAAGAAATATGTATGCCTTATTTTGTTTCAAGCTAAATAACCACATATTTAATAACATGTGTTGGTATGTTGATCCACCCACTTCCTTAACCAACTTGATTGCCCTCCTCTGCAGCCTCTGTAGCTCAGGGCCCAAAGAAGATGTTCCTGTCCTCTACTGATTCGCCTGCTATTAGTAGCTTTTCATGACACCAACCATCCTTTTTTGACAATCAGAAGGTCCAGTATAACTTTCTTCTCATTCGGTCATGCCAGAACTTATGGAAATACTCTGATTTTCCCACAATTCAGAAGCAATGCAAATAGACAAAGAATTTTCCTTTATTCTTGCAGTCAATTAGCACTCTTCATTATTAGATGTACTCAGTATTATGCAAACTGTTTTTCCAAGATATTGAAATATGTCCTTGTGGTTACATTATCTTTCCAGTGGATCCACTGAGAATGGAAACCCCTCACCTATAACAGATGTCATGGCATTAACTAAATCAAAGTAGCTAGAGTATGGGGCCACACTCCTGCAGGACATATAAAAAGTAATCAGTTTTTTGGACAATAAATGAGATGGAACCTTCAACTTTTATACTGGGTGTTAAATTTGATATTTTGATATTGGTATGTAGCTTAAAATATAACTTTTAATTACTTCTAATAAAATAGCAAAATCTCTGAATACCACTTAGTAGACAACACTACACATGTCAGAATTCATCCACTAAACATCAATCATGATAAATACACTCACAATTTTGTGGATATGTCATTTCCAGGGTTCCACAAGGTGTTCTCAGATGATGGTATTCTGGGTAGCTGAAGGGAAGGTCACTAAAAAAGAATATATAAATAACAATTCCCTATTGAAAGACTACATCAAACTGTCTAGACATGCGTTATTGCAGGGTAATCACCCCCACAGGGGCGGCCCTGCCACCTATACTACTCTTATTACAACCTGGACTTGCCCTGTCGGGCATGACCGACATGACATGAGAAGATCGGTAATTTATAAATAGCCCCCACAAACAAGCTCCCAACGCGTTGCCCCATCTCAAAATATAGAGGGTTCTTCAGGGGAGAAAAAAGGAGTTACATAAGTACAATTTTCTATGGACAGAGAGACAGACATGATAAATTACACAAGTCAGATAAAATAACCAAAATATAGTGACTCTTTTAACTCTTTTGACAGTAGGGTCCCCAGGCGGTAAATCCACTCAGTCTCTTTTCTCAATGATTGGTTATCTATATCACCTTTCCTTGGTGTCTTCTTTATTCATTCAATTATCAGAAATCTCAGTTTTGAAGCCATCCCATTATGCTGTTCCCAAACAGGGTCAGACTGGCCTACCAGAGGATCGGAGAATCTTCCGGTGGGCCCCCAGACTGACACAGGTGACAGGTCTATATCTGCAAAATTAGCAAAAATATCTACATTTCTGTTTTTTTCTTTCAAGATGGGGTGCAGAGTGTACACGAATGAGCAAAAAAAGTAACTTTTTTGATCTTACCAAATGGCTGCAATGAAACAAAGAGTGAAAAATGTGAAGGGGTCTGAATACTTTCCGTACCCACTGTATATTATTTGGGATTACTAGGATGCCCGTGATTACCGCTGATAGTGAGGAACCGGGTATCGTGCATCCTAATGATGCTTAAGACATAGGGCGATGCATGTTCGTTGTTGCATACCCGTGTTTTTGCTGGATATGCGCTGACAGTAAGCATGATTCGGGCAGGAGCGAAACCAAGTGCGTGCATGGTGGCACATCGAGGACACCGATACATATGTGGGGCGTTCAGAAGCACACAGGTGCTTACTATAAGTAATTTCCCTGTGACCAGGTATGGTATCACACTAGAACTCATGCCTAGTAGGTGGGTTTATAAATACGAGGTGGCTTCCGGGGTTATTGGGTGGATAACATTCATCTTGTCAGCCCATTGAACATTTACCATGTTAGCCCATTGAGCCACTTTGTGGTCTGTATTGGTTGGACCTGAGTTTGTCCCCTATTATTTTATTTAATTGGGGTAATTTATCAAGTTATTAAGTAAACTACCTTTTTTTCCCCTGAAGAGCCCTCTAAATTCTATAAATTCTATAAAAGTCAGAAAAAGGTGCTGGAAGCTGAAAATTACTGTACTTTGCAGATAAAAGTTTATTTGGGTCATGTACTTAATACACAGTTTACCAGAAATAAATAAAATAGGGCCATTCTCCTCTTACAGTTGAAACCAGAAGTTTACATACACTATATAAAAAGACACATATGCATGTTTTTTCTCACTATCTGACATGAAATCAGAATAAACCTTACCCATTTTAGGTCAATTAGGATTACCAAAATTATTTACATACATTAGGATTACTATGCCTTTAAATAATTTGGGACAGCCCATATGATGATGTCATGTCTTTGGAAGCTTCTGATTGGTTTATTGGCAACATCTGGGTTAATTAGAGATTCAACTGTAGATGTATTTTTATGCACACCAGAAACACACTGCCTCTGTGTGTAACATCTTGGGAAAGTTTAAAGAAATCAGCCAAGATATCAGAAAGAGAATTGCGGACTTGCACAATTCTGGATCATCCTTTGGTGCAATTTTCAGATACCTGTAGGTACCTTGTTCATCTATACAAACAATTATACGCAAGTACAATCAAGATGGGAATGTCCAGCCATCATACTGCTCAGGAAATGTATGTGATCTTTTGACTTTGCAGATAGTAATAAAAATGCCTTAAAAATGTATCTCTCTCATTATTCTGGTGTTTGGCAAATATAAATAATTTTGGTAATCCTAATTGACCTAAAACGGGTAAGGTTTATTCTGATTTCATGTCAGATAGTGAGAAAATCATGCCTATGTTTCTTTTTATATAGTGTATGTGTCATGATTGTGCCTGGCACGCCCCCTGCTTTTGGTTCTGGTCGCCGGCCACGGCCGGTGCGACGTAAGCCATGGTTTTTAACGTAATACTTTGTCGTCGTATTCACTAGTGTGAACTGGTAGTTCTTTCCTTGTAGGTAATTGATTCCTGGCCAATGCCCGTGGCCAGGAATCCTCCAGCACCCTTTTAGTTAATCTGTGTTCCTCCTGATTGACAGCTTTGTTTCCCTATCCGGCTTTCTGTTCCTTCCACCAATCCGAGCTCCTTTACTTCTACCCCTTTCCTATATATAGCCGCTGCTTCCTCTTCTCTTTGCCTGCTATATTGCGTGCCTTTATAGTTAGCCTGTCATATTGTTGTTTCTCTCTGCTATTGATCTCTGCTTGTTCGGGTTTTCTCCCTTTGCCTCACGAGTCTGTACCGCGCTGCCCGCCCCGTTATTGACTTGGACTGTCCGACTACTGGTTCTGTGTTCTTTGTTTGTTTGTCTTTGTCTGTGCACGCTGCTCAGTGTAGCCTTCAGTCTTCTGGTTGGGGCCGGCCTGTTAAGGAGTCGGGTTCCCCAAAAGGCAGGGACAGAGGCTGGGATCAGTGTCAGGGCCCCACTTGTCCATGTCTTGTGTGCGTCCCTGACCATCCCTTACATTATAGCAGGCCCTTACCCTAATCAACTCCCCCGGCGGTTTAATATGAGTACCGACTTATCGGTCACTGACCGCCTGGACGAGTTGACAACTCAGTTTCAGGGCATGGCGGGGCTCATTAACCAGATGTCACAACGTCTGGATGCCATAGCTACCCCGGCACCCGGTCTTGCCGCCCCGTCTGTGTCCGCACCTGCCCCTGTGTTTGTGAATCCTAGCATCCGTTATAAATCTAAAATGCTTCTACCGGATCGCTTTGATGGAAATCCTGACAGGTTCCGGACTTTCAGGGAATCCTGTCACCTGTTTTTCCGCTTCAATTTTTTTCCCACTGAAGCTGAAAAGGTAGCGGTTGTAGTGTCTCTCCTCCAGGGCCCACCTCAGGATTGGGCACTAGCTATGCCACCTGAAGCCCCGGAATGGACTTCGATTGAAAGATTTTTTTCAGGCTTTAGGCCATGTCTATGACAATCCCAATCGTGTGGCATGGGCAGAAACTCACCTGCTGTCTATTCAGCAGGGCCGCCGCTCAGCCGAAGAATATTGTTCTGAGTTCCGCCAATGGTGTACCATGACCGGGTGGTCTGACCAACCCCTTAAAACCCTCTTCAGACAAGGGCTGTCTGATGCGGTAAAGGATGCTATGGTCAGCCATCCAACCCCTGACACATTAAATGAATTTATGACTCTAGCCGTGACTATTGACAGAAGGCTTAGAGAGAGACGCAGGGAAAAACATGGGGGGTCGACTGTTCAGTTCATGTCAAATTTTTCTGTAAAACCTCCTGTTACTTTCTCTGAAAATTCTCCTCTTCTATCCTCATCACCCACTCCTGACGAAGAACCAATGGTGTTGGGTTGTACATCTGCTGCCACCAGGAGGAGACATCGGCTGGAGAATGCCTTGTGCTTTTATTGTGGATGATCCGACCATTTTCTGAGAGACTGTCCGACTAGGCCCAAGTCACCTCGAGGAAACACCGAACGCCTGAGTAGTTTCCAGGAAGGTAACTCGGGTATACAGGACCTCCTAAGTCTGGTAATAAGTTTTTTTTGCCTGTATCCTTGGTCTCTAATTCTAAGAATTTTGCTTGTCAAGCTATGATTGACTCGGGCGCAGCTGCTAGTTTTATTAGTATGTCTGTTGTCCAGGCCTTGGGTTTGGAACTAGTTCCGTTAAGTGCTCCCTTTTTGGTTTCAGGGGTGGATTCAACCTCCCTAACCGGGGGAAAAATAAAATTTCGTACTGCGGAGATCACTTTGAATGTTGGGAGTTCGCATACGGAAAAACTTTCGTTTTTTGTCATGGAGAAACTCGCTGCGGATATTATTCTTGGCTTGCCCTGGCTCCGCCTCCATAATCCTGTGTTTGACTGGAGAACCACTGAGCTGATCAAATGGGGTGACTCATGTGGTTCTCATTTGAAGACTGTTGATCCCTTGGTGTGTGCGGTAATTAATGCACACGGTATTTCAGAATGTAAATCTGGTGGTTTAGATAGAGATGTTGCTGTTAATTTGCCTCCACACCAGCCTGATGATTGTACCATAGACCTTGCTCTGGGGGCAAAGCTTAACTTATCTGCTCGGGAGCAAGAATCTATGCATTTGCATATTAAAGAACCTGAAAATTTTCTTTCTCCGGAAGTAGTGTTCTCGACTACTGATTCACAGAGTTCTGCTCCGTCTAAGCTGTCCCCCTTTTGTTATGAGGAGGATTCCCATCTCATGTACTCTGCTTCTACAGGTTGTAAAACTGAGATAAATTCCGCCATTAATCGACTGTGCACAGTCTGGGCAAAGAGTCATAAGACTTTTAAAAAAGCCCAACTGAGAATTAAAAAACCTAATGGTAATCGCCGACCCAGACCCAAATATGTCCGTCTCCGAGTCCCATCGGCAAAATATGCCCCTGAGTTAGTAAAGGGAAAAATTTACCAAGTTTACTCTGCCAAACCTAGAAGCTCTGTTGAGGGTCCGGTGGCCCCTCATAGAGAGGGGGGTACTGTCATGATTGTGCCTGGCACGCCCCCTGCTTTTGGTTCTGGTCGCCGGCCACGGCCGGTGCGACGTAAGCCATGGTTTTTAACGTAATACTTTGTCGTCGTATTCACTAGTGTGAACTGGTACTTCTTTCCTTGTAGGTAATTGATTCCTGGCCAACGCCCGTGGCCAGGAATCCTCCAGCACCCTTTTAGTTAATCTGTGTTCCTCCTGATTGACAGCTTTGTTTCCCTATCCGGCTTTCTGTTCCTTCCACCTATCCTAGCTCTTTTACTTCTACCCCTTTCCTATATATAAGCCGCGCTGCTTTCCTCTTCTCTTTGCCTGCTATATTGCGTGCCTTTATAGTTAGCCTGTCATATTGTTGTTTCTCTGTGCTATTGATCTCTGCTTGTTTCTGGTTTCTCCCTTTGCCTCACGATTCTGTACCGTGCTGCCCGCCCCGTTATTGACTTGGAATGTCCGACTACTGGTTCTGTGTTCTTTGTTTCTTTGTCTTTGTCTGTGCACGCTGCTCAGTGTAGCCTTCAGTCTTCTGGTTGGGGCCGGCCTGTTAAGGAGTCGGGTTCCCCAAAAGGCAGGGACAGAGGCTGGGATCAGTGTCAGGGCCCCACTTGTCCGTGTCTTGTGTGCGTCCCTGACCATCCCTTACAGTATGTAAACTTCTGGTTTCAACTGTTTGTCCAAAAGAGGAGCTCATGCTGGCACTTGTAAAGAGCAGCACAGGACATATAGTACTGCACTGCACAGTAGAGAGGTATTGCTAGACCTCCAACCGCTGCATGCACTTCAGTAATACAGATGTTTTACAATTCAAAGGTTCATGATAATCATCTTGATCAGTGCCTGGACCATTGTATCTTGAACCACACTCAACATACAATATCCCAGGATAGAGCATTTTTTATGTTGAAAATATTGTATCCTGAGACAATTGTAACTTTAGCGGCCACTGTATAACATAATTACAAGCCAACAATTAATTTTTGTTAAATAGAAACAGCAGACAAAGCCTTCATGGTCCATTTAGTCACTACTTGTATATATAATTTTTATCTTAAGAAAGATACATGTTAATCCCTGAAATGTCTACATTTACTTACTGTTGATTTCTCAACTACATTTGATGAGGCTTCAGTAAAATAATATTTTCTGACATTACTTCTGATCTTTCCCACAAATAAATAAGAATCTTCATGACAAACAGCATTTGTAGATCTTGGTGTGCATCTGCTTTCTGGTTTCAAATATTGTAGTCAAGGGATGCAACAGTAACTATAAAGACAGAAGCATTTGCAGACTTAATACATATCCAGTAGGCCGATAACACTTATGACCTTAGCCATCGGCTATTTGACATTACCCCAAGGTTCTTTTTATTCCCTAGTAGACTTCTGTGACAGAAAATGGGATTTTACACTCCATTAAATTATAAAATTAGCTGTTCACATATCTAGTATATACATGTAGTATCATCTATTTATGCAAACAGAAATCTTTCATCCTAATCATTTAACACCATCATGCAATAAAGCTGCAAACAATTAATCTTATACAAAGCCTTAAGCTTGTTAACCTTACTAATCAGCCCAACCCATCACGGCTGAGGCCTCTGTCTTATTATGTATAATTGTACAATCACACCAATCACATAACTGTGGGTGATAAATATAGAATGCAACAATTAAGACTGGAATGATATTAAGGTCACTGAACATAAGTTATAAAAACATATTTCCTGGCTTGCATTATACTTTCCCTTAACCCTCCATATTTAATCCCTGAACATACAGCAGCTAATGAAGATAAAGGCTGTTTTACAACAGATGAAGGTAAGATTATTTGTAGCATAATAATTTTAATGTAATGAGTAATAAACACTACATATTTTGTTTGCAGGCACATAAGTTATATTAACAATGTCCTCTAAGCAATGACATGTGCACACAGCAAGGAGTCCCTAGTGTTAAAATCAGTCTTAGTTTTAATTCTAAGGAAAGTATTGAGAAAATGCCTATAACTCAGATATATAGTACAGTGTGTGCTTCTATTAATATTGTGTAAGTCATATATGAAAATTATTATGATTTTTTTTCACCCTATATTGTTAGAAATGTTGGAAATATTTTTCATAATGATAAACATGATTAATGCAAAATCATGATTACTCTCAATCCAGTTATGAAAATGTAAATGGAGTCACTAGACTATTGAAATTCCAGCATGATCACTTCTTATAGAACGTCTTTCATATGGAGTTCTCAATGACTTCACCTGATGTTGACCTTACAGGCTGATATAACATCTCATGCTTAAGAGCTTAGAGTTGCTGCAGAGTCTTTTCAGTCTAAAATGCATATTACACTTCAAGCAGAAGTCATGAAAAAAGCAAAAATATAAAAAGCCAAGTGGGACCCATGATATGTATTCAAATTCCCCTGAGAATCAATTTTGTGTCGACTGCTTCTGATTTATAGTGTACATGGATTTTGTATTTATAGACAGAGCAAAGCTATTGCCAGGCAATGCTATATGTTGAAATGAATGTCTGATAATTTTTCAATAAAATGCTTTATATAATAATTATATTGGTAACAACTTTATATTTGCATGTAATCATCATATTATTTTTCAAAATGATTGTAAAAATAATTGAAATAAGTAATGAAGATATACTTACAGTGTCTCACAAATGTGAGTACAGCCCTCACATTTTTGTAATAAATGTATATCTTTTCATGAGACAATACTGAAGATATGACACTTTGATGCAATTTAAAGTAGTCAGTGTACAGTTTGTATAACAGTGTAAATTTGGTGTGCCCTCAAAATAACTCAAGATAATAGCCAGCACTGTCTAAACCGCTGGCAACAAAAATAAGTACACCCCTTTTAATTTTTTTATTTGTAAAACAACAAAAGGGGACTGATTTAAACTTTTAATTTTGACCACTAAAGGGGCACACCTCCTCAATCAGCTTGCGGCGTGGGAAGTGTTAAAAGCAGGGATGGATCTGGCTCCATCCCTGCTGCTAGCAGTGCCCGCCATCTGCAAGGAGCAGCCACAGCCGCTCTCAGCTCTCGCCCGCACTCAGCTCCCGCCAGCCACCCACACCCAGCTCCTGCCAGCCGCTGGCCCTCAGTGGACTGGCATGAGACTGGAGTGCCGTGATGCCCACGGAAAGCCGGCGGCGGGGTTTAACCCTTTAAACCCCGCTGCCGGCTTCCGGCAGCACTCCAATCTCCTGCCATCCTGAGATATATTCGGACTATAAGATGCACCCCTGTTTTCCCCCTTTTTTTTGGGAAAAAAATTTGTACTATAGTATGAAAAATAAGGTATATCTTTTAAAAGTAATCAGTTTACAGTGTCAATTTTTGTTGTGCCCTGAAAATAACTCAACACATAGCCATCAAGATCTAAACTACTGCAACAAAAGTGAATACACCCCTAAGTGAAATTGGACAAATTATGCCCAATTTGCCATTTTACCTACACAGTGTCATGTGATTCATTAGGTGTGAATAGGGAGCAGGTATGTTAAATTTGGTGTTATCGATCTCACACTCTCTCATACATGGCAAAGAACTGTCTGATCTGAAAAAAAGAATGATTGCTCTAAATAAAGATGGCCGAGTCTATCAAAAGATTGCCAGGATCCTAAAACTGAGCTGTAACACAGTGGCCAAGACACATAAAGTGGTTTAACAAGACAAGTTCCACTCAGAATAAGCTTTGCCATGGTCGAAGTTGTATCATATCCAGAGATTGTTTTTTCAAAATAGACATATGAGTGCTGCCAGAATAGCTGCAGAGGTTAAAGTGACGGGGGTCAGCCTGTCAGTGTTCAGACCATACATCACATACTGCATCAAATCAGTCTGCATGGCTGTCATCCCAGAAGGAAGTCTCTTATAAGCAGTTTGCTGAAGAAAAGCAGACTAATGACATGGATTACTGGAACCATGTCCTGTGGTGTGTGACCAAGATAAACATATGAGGCTCAGATGGTATCAAATGTGTGGCGGCAATCAGGTGAGGAGTACAAAAACAAGTGTGTCTTGCTTACAGTCAAGCATGGTTTTGGCAGTGTCATAATTTGGGGCTGCATGAGTGCTGCTAGCTGTGGGGAGCTACATTTCATTGAGGGAACCATAAATGCCAATATGTACTGTAACATACTGATGCTGAGTATGATCACCTCCCTTCAAAAACTGGCCTGCAGGGCAGCATTCCAACATGATAACAACCCCAAATGCATGGGAAAGGATCGTTCTGCCTGATACCCGTTCAAGATATAAGACGCGCTAATTTGATGATGTTAGACACCAGAAGAACTCATGCTAAAACTGCAACCCGTTTTTCTTCAGGACACGTGAACTAAGGGCCATATGTAGAGATGGGCGAATTTCTCAAAAATTCCATTCGGTCACTTCGCCGAATTTTTCGACAAAAATAAATTCGGTCCGAATTACTTTTGGCACGAATCCGTTAAAAAGCAGCTATTCCAGTCGCACAGACCCTGCAGGGTGCTGTAGAACGTTGTCCATGCTTAAATAGCAGAGGGAGTTTGGTTTGGTCTTCATACAGTTTTTTTTAGTATGACCCCGCAGATACGCCGCCGCTTTTAAATCGTTTCCATAAAATTCCTGGGCATTTAAGAGGGCAAAACTGACCAAAAAACCAAGCGGGAATTGCCATAAATCATGCCACGAAAGCGGAAAAAAACAAGCGAAGCTCAGGGGGAACTTTAGTGACAGAGCGGGGAGGTGACGGTGGCACCCACAGCAGCATGAGGCAGGCATGACACAATGACATCTAGGGGGAAAACACGAGGAAGCCCAGAGTGGCACAAAGACTGAAGCGGAGATTAGAGATTGGGGGGGAATTGATTCTAAAGAAGTGGAATTCGTTTAGAATTTCAGGAAAAATCGGTTGGAACGAAGTCGAACTTTTTTTGGGGGGGTTCGGTGAACAATGTGCTTTTGATTGATAAAATGGCCCGCGGCACATGGCCACATGGGGCAAAGCACTCTGGGGGGGGAAAAAGGGCATAGCCTGCTACATTGCAGAATGAAGCCAACAGAACCGCGGGGTTTTGTACGTCCCGCATATATAAGACCGACGCCCGTGGGGGGCTCACACCCTCTACGTACTGATAGGGGAAAGGGGTGCTCGGGTGATAGCCTTTTTTGAAGAACGATTTTTTCACAGCATTTTTTGTGGGGTGTCTCAGCTTGTTTCCCAGAGACTGTTCTCTGAATTTTTATTTCTGATTTTTTTGGGATTTGGGTCTGAAATCCGTGTGCTCCACTGCAGCGCATATACATTCAAATCCAATGGGGGCTAAGCCTTCCGTTGTATTTATTTAAAAAACGCGTTTTTACAATACAAATACCACTTCATTTTGGGTGCTGAATTTTATTGCGCAATTTACATCCGGGGGTTTAAATTAAGCGTTTTTTTGCTGGTGTTGACAAAAAAAACCCCTTTTTCAACGCCAAAATAATATTTTTTTTTTTTAGCCTAATTCACAACAAAGGCTAATTTTCAACTGTAACCTTGTGTGTGGCGTAGAAAACACCAATTTTAACACCTACAAACTACTATTTTTGGGGGCTCAATTTTTTGGCGCAATTTACATCCAGGGGTTAAATAAGCTTGTTTTGCTGGGGTGCTGACAAAAAAAAAACCGTCTTTTTTTGAAATTAATATAATTTTTTTTTTGGGACCTAATTCACAAGCAAAGGGTAATTAAAAAACTGTAAACTCTTGTTTTTTGTGGCGAGAAAACACGCAAATTAAACACGCTACAAAGCTCGTTTGTGCGGCTCAATTCTTTGGCGCAATTTACACCAGGGGTTTTAATTAAGCGTTGTTTTTGCTGGGTGCTGACAAAAATAAAAACCCTTTTTTCAACCCAAAAATATATATTTTTTTTTGGTACCC
>JAODAL010028129.1:0-53812 GCA_025379985.1 Phyllomedusa bahiana
GGGGGATAAAGGGGGCACACCGCCCGTGCACTCCGGCGGCACGAGCCGCACCCTGCCTGGGCCACAGAGACTCCGCGGAGCCTTGCCCCGCCAAAGCATCTAACTCATGTGCGCCGGGGGGACGCCATACATTTAGCCCCCGCCACCGGCTCCCGTCGCCAAAGGTCCTAACCCCCTAAGCCGATGTTTAGGATGGTACGGCTTAGGACCCTAACGATCGGCGGCGGCGGCGGCGGATAGCGCCGGCGTCGGGGACTATGTAGTAGAATTTACTTATTTTTTTTTAAAAGCAATTGCACAATTTTTGCAGGGTTAGGGTTTTAATAGAGTCCACTGCTTGGTATAAATGATGTGTTATCTATATTCTGCAGGTCGATATGATTCCGGTTGATACCAAATTTGTTTTGTTGTGTTTTAGTACTGTAACAAAAAGTTCTTATTTTTTTTTTATTTTTGCTGAAATCCCCTTTTCTGTAACCAATTATATTTTTGATTTCCACCTGAGAGCTTATTTTTTGCGGGTTGAAGTGTCATTTTTATTGGTACTACTTTGACATACATGTGACTTTTTGATCGATGTTTATTAAAATTTTTGGGGGATATCAAATAACCAAAAAAACACAATTTTGTCGTTTAGCATTTTTTTCTACAGTGTTCAACGTATGGGATAAATGATGTTATATTTTAATAGATAGGACTATTAAGAACACAGCAAAACCAATTATGTGTATTTTTTTTTATTTAAAGGGGTTTTGCCACAAAGTAAAATTGACGTGGGAAGCTTGCAAATAAAATAAAAAAACTTTTCACCATTCTCATTATTAAAAATTCTGGACGTTTTTGTTTTAGCTGCTCCTTTAGTGACCCATCTTTTTATAGCTCGTCTCAAGGGATAAAAACCAGGGTGAGAGCTCCTCATCCTGGGCGCACATGCTCAGACTCCCCCTTCTCTCGGCAGCTAATGAGTGTTCCCAAAACCCCCCCCTGCTGTCATTTACTCCCATCCTTGTATCTTTGTAAAATAGTCAAAAAGTGCAAATAATAAAAAAAAACCTCAAGGGGGTTGTGTATTGATAAGAGAAAAAAAAACAACACAGGTTTTTGGGTTTCCCCCGGGGTTTGAACTTAGGACCCTTGTGCTGTAAGGCAAAAACTTTATCTCTGAGTACATTTTTATACTCACACTCTATACTAAACAACCTTTCTTTGACTAGAGAGAGGAAAGACATGGTGGTGCATCCTGCTGGGAAAAGATATTTCAATTCAAACAAATCACACATGTCCCCTTCTGAGCACACAGATCTAAAGAGCAGGAGACAGGAAATGAGATTGTGGTAAAAACCCCTTTAAAGACTTATAACATTTAGGCCCTTAGGGCCTTATGTATTAAAACGGTCTAGGTCTAAGACTTTTTTTGGTGCCCATAGCAATCAATCAGAGCTCCCCTTTAATTTTTCAGAGCACTATATGAAATAAAAGGAGAACTCTGGTTGACAAGGACAGTCTTAGACCTGGACAGTTTTCATACATGAGGCCCTTAATATTCATTATTATTAATATTATCATTATTATTATTTTTTACTTTAATACCTAGTCCCTTGTCCCTCTATGGTACCTGACCATTAGGAGGCACAATTGCTTGTCCTATATATGGCAGTACTATTGCACTGCCATATATAGGAATTTTTGTATTGCCTATTACTGTGGTAGGTGTAATAAGGTATAATAGGTGTACATACAGTACATAGCAGCTGTGGTAGCCTGCATGAGACTTCTGGTTTCCGTGGCAACTGATCGTCACCCTGCGATTACATAACGCATGGGGGGGGGGGGGGTGTTAATCGGATGGAGGAGTGGTGCACAGCACCGTTCCTCATTCATTGAGATGCCACAGCCGCTATCACCGTGGCATCTAAAGAGCTGACTCTGCTCTCTGCTGTTGGCGGCGGTTGACGGCTGTAATGAACAGATCCTGCCCTCTGTGTATGGAATGAGCTCAGCATGCGAGCCTGCTTCATACACCCTTCACAGCATTTGGACGTTCAGGTACGTTCAAATGCATGAAGGGGTTAAAGTGAATGTCCCTTTTGGATAAATATATGATATATAAGCTTGCTGCATTGTTTTTCAAGCAGGGAAAATCTACAGTGTCAAAACCGTGGGGTTGCAAATTGATTACCTGGCCTTGACTAAACTGCATACTTGTATGAATTATTCTGTTCCTCCATTTTCATGCATGACTGTTTATTATGTATGTAAATCAAGGAGTTGATAGGTATGTATTTATATGTATTTTTATGTATTTATATGTATTTTTATGTATTTATATGTATTTTTAGTCTCCTCTAGCCATAGGAAAGGTCTCCTGACCCAAACTGTCGCTTAGTTGTAAATTGAGTGTTAAAATGAACTGAAAAACTAGGCCATACTGTCAATGTTGTACATCTAAACCACGTTGATTTAAACACATTATTCGGTGCTCACAATGGTTTTCTACAAGATTGGTATAAAGATAACTCATAAGCAATTGTCTGGACAGTACAGCGTAGTTTCTTCCAGTATATTGAATGTATGTGACAGCGATGGCAGTAGTAAGCCCACTGAAATATGCACCCACATAGACATTTGTGAACGTGAAAGAGTTGTGCAGCCTTACATTGTTTGAATCATATCCAGTACTGCTATAGACATGTTGCAGACACGCTTTATAGCTACACTGACAAGTAAAAGGGTAACAATGTTTTGAACTTTTGAATTTCAGGCTCCAAATCTCATCATCCACTACAGCTTTGAACATGAGACTACCATCATTTTATAGACAATCATCTTTCTCATACATAAGTTTGACTTGCAACTATTTAGCATATGCTTAGTTATGCAGATTCTTGTCATGTAACTGCATTGTTACTGTTTTGTTCCTAAAATTTTTATTTTATTTTTTATTATTTTATTAGTGATTTGTGAATCCACCTTTAGTTTTCAATACTACCTGACTCCTTCTGGACTATCGATCAGATTTCAGCATGTCTCAACCAAAATGTTATCCCAGGTCTCTTCTACATGTTCCCAATGTTGGTGCATACTGGTCAACTCACTTAGGTACGAATACAGCTGTTTCTTCAACTTCACCCACAAATGTTCTATTGGGTTGAGGACTGGGTACTGTGGAGGCCAATACAGCAAATCTACTTCATTGTCATTGAACCATTTCTTTGCCAATCTTGACATATGCTTTGGAACATTATGTTGTCCTTTTCATACCTATAGTACTCGAGTATATGAAGTAACTCATCTTGTAGGATATTCACATATAGCTCAGCATTGATCAACATCGATCATGGTCAAGTATCCAACATCTTTGGCTGGGAAACAACTCTATATCATTAGGAATCCTCCACTGAACTTAACAGTTCCTTTATTTTCCCAATCCGTTAGCCCCTTTTTTCATTGATTCTTCCAGACCCATTTGCCCCCATCAGACCCGGTCTACTGACTTTTATCTCATCGCTCCAAATCACCCATTTCCAATCTTCTACTGTCCCATTTTCCTACTCTTTTGCAAACTCGTGTTGATGCTTCTTATGATGATATTGAAGTCGAGGCCTCTTCACCTTTTTTACGGCCACTATTCCAAACGTGTGTAATGTGGTGCTGGCATATAGATCTATGATCTCACGATTATAAAGCATACAAGCCGCCTCCACTGCCGTGTTTGTCGAGCCTGAAGTGGTAGACCTTGCGATGAGCTGACTTATTGACTCCAATATTTTGTCTGGAGATCCACCTCTTGGCTATTGAATGGATGGATGGACTTCATTTCGTATTCTTCCAATGGTCATGGCATTCACATGATGCAGTTTGGCAATTTACTTGACTAATAGCTGAGTGACACAGCTAGCTTGGTGGCAATCAGAAAGTAGGGTAAAAGGAAAAGTGTCAGGGAGGCTAGTCCTGATCTGGCACACCCCAACAAATTTGCTAAACTGGCAGATGAGGGGGTGACAGTTTATTAATAGCACTGCTGCAGCAAGACACTTCCATTGTCTTCTCAAGTAAGGTGGGAAATAGGAATGCAGGGCAGGCTAGACAGGTGTTGGTAGCTGGGGACTCCATAGTAGGGGAACAGACAGGGCAAACTGTCTCAATGACCGGGATCATCGAATAGCTTGTTGTTTACCTGGGGCTTGAGATTGACATTTCATGGATCGGGTTGATAGATTCCCGCGTGGGGCTGGTGAGAATTCAGCCATCATGGTGCACATTTGCACCACTGACAGAGTTAGTGATAGGTAGTGTCCTTAAAAATGATTTCAGGACTTAGGCCAAAAGCTCAAGGCAAGGACCTATAAAGTGGGTACTCTTATAAATACTACCTGTACCCCAGGCCACACCAGAGATGTAGCGGGAGATTAGGGAGGTGAATAAGTGGCTCAAAAATTGGTGTAGGAAAGAGAGATTTAGTTTTTTTGAGAACTGGGCTGACCTGTTTTGGCTACAGACTCTATACTAGGCATGGGTTGCACCTACATGGGGAGGGTGCAGCTGCATTGGGGGACAAAATGGCCAAGATGTTGGAGGAGTATTTAAACTAGGGACTGGAGTCACATATAGTGTGCAAGATAGTGAAGATAGACAGCTGGGTCAGTAATAAAACAGGGGGTGGAGAGGAAGGAGCAAGTGTAGTAATAGTTAAAAAGGACAGGGTTAAAAAAATGAAAACCAAAAAAACCTTGAAATTTTATGCTGACCAAAGCCAGGGGTCTCATCAACAAAATTTTGTGAACTAGAATTATTTATCGCTCAGGAAAAATATGACATAGTGGGGATAACTGAGAAATGGCTGGATGAGAGCTACGACTGGGCAGTTAATGACTTACAGGGGTACAGTTTATTTAGAAAAGATTCTAAAATCATAAGGGGGGTGGCTCTGGCTCCCAGGAACGGTCTTCAGGCCCGAACCCCTTCCAATAAATAAGAAAGAATCGCTTCCCCCTCACCCACTTTTCTGCCAGGACCTCTTTGACATTGAAGACATCATCTGAATTGGCCACAGGAGATAGTGACACTGACTTTCAAGTAAAGCGACTGAGAACAAGAGGCTTGAGAAGGGAGACATGGAAGGAGTTTGGGATGTGTAGAGTAAGGGGCACGGAGCTTCTAGGACACCGGATTTAGACGCTTGATGACTTCAAACGGTTCTAGAAATTTTGGGCCCAACTTGAAACTGGGAACCTTTAGCCGAACATATCTGGCTGAGAGCTAGATCTTATCTACGGGGTTGAAGGTGGGAGGATGTCTTTGTCTACTGTCCCCCTGAAACTTGGTATGGGAAGAAGCCTGAAGAAGGGCCCGATGAGTGTTCTGCCAGAGTTGATGTCCTGAATTTGGGCATCCACTGTGTGGACATCAGGCAAGGTGGAGAGAGGGAGGGGTGGATGGAAATGTAGCCCGTAAACAATAAAGAATGTGGAGGCCCCGGCAGATTTGAATCCCAGAGAATTATAAGAGAATTCTTCCCAGGGAAGAAGGGCCGCCTAGTTGTCGTGATGGGCAGAGACAAAATGGTGCAAGTAGTTCCTCAACACCTGATTTACACTCTCAACTTGCCCATTCAAGTGGGCAAGTTGAGAGGCAGACAAAAAATGCAGTTGAATTTCGAGATGGCTACAAGGAGCACGCCAGAATCTTGACACAAACTCAACACCTTGGTCAGAGACAATGTGCAACAGAAGTCCATGTAAACGGAAGATATGAAGGAAGAAGTGATGAGCAAGTTGAGGGACAGAAGGCAGAGGCACAGTGGGACATCTTGGCGAAGTGGTCCATCACTACCCAGAAGGTCGTGTTGTTAGAGTAAACTTGCAAATCCGTGATAAAATTCTTGGTGACATGGGTCCAGGGTCTTTCAGGAATTAGCAGAGGTTGAAGGAGACTAGCTGGTCTATGATGTGGGGTCTTATACAAGTAGTACAGGCGAGGACAAAATCTTTAATGTCCTGAAACAGATTTGGCCACCAATAGTAGCGAGACTTGAGAGAAAATGAGCTCCGAATTCCAGGATTACCAGCCAGCTGAGAGGAATGTCCTCATTTTAGAATCCTCTGGCATTGGGTTGGAGGTACGTAGGTTTTTCCTGGTGGAATGTGTTGGAGGTCAACGGGAGCTACATGAACCGACTGTTAGTAGGCACAATGTGTTGTGGCACAGGATCAAGTCCTACAGTATCCGAAGCACAGGAGAGGGCGTCTGCCTTTACGTTTTTATCCGCAGTCCTGAAATGAAGTAGAAAATTTAAACGAGCAAAAAAAGAGGGACCATCTGGCCTTAGGCAGAGGTAGACTTTAGGAGATTAAATGCCTTCTCAGCCTCTTGGGGCCATAACTTGGGATTGGCATTCTTTTTCATAAGAGAGATTATCGCTGCTACAACGGTGGAGAAGTGAGGGATAAACTGCCGATAATAATTAGCAAATCCCAGGAAGCGTTGAAAGGCCCGGAGCTCCCCAGGACAAGGCCATTGTAGGATGGCAGACAACTTGGCAGGATCCATCTGAAGACCCCAGTCGGACACAATGTAACCAAGAAAAGGGAGACTCGATTTGTCAAAGACACACTTCTCCAGCTTGGCGTAGACTAGATGGGTTTGCAAGCACCTGAGAACTTGACGAATATGGGCCCAATAGGTTTCGAGATCCGTGGAGAAAACCAGGATGTTGTCTAGGTACACTATAACATAGACATGCAGGAGGTCTCTAAATATCTCATTAATGAAGTTCTGGAACGCTGATGGAGCATTGCAGAGCCTGAAGGGCATGACTAGATATTCGAAGTAGCCATCATGGGTATTGAAAGCGGTTTTCCACTCATCCCCCTCTCTGATGCTGATTCAATTGTAGGCTTTCCGTAAATTGATCTTCCTGAAAGCCTTGGACCCCCGTAGCCGGTCAAACAACTCCGAAATCAGGAAGTGGATACCTGTTCTTTATGGTTATTATGTTAAGCCCGTGATAGTCGATACAAGGGCATAGCAACTCGTCTTTCTTCTCCACAAAGAAGAAGCCTGCCCCGCGGGTGAAGAGGATTTACGGATGAAGCCTTTTCACAGATTCTCCTGAATGTACGTGGACATGGCCTGAGTCTCCAGAATGAATAATGGGTAAACCCTGCCCCGGGGAGTAGTAGAGATGGGCAGCAGATCTATGGCACAATCGTAAGGGCGATGTGACGGGAGAGACTTGGCCTGTTTCTCAAAAAAAAGTCAGCGAGGTCCTGATAGTGAATAGGTAGAATTGTCAATGGCTTGGTAGACATCAGTGGCAAAATGAGCCGTACCAGACGAGGTGTAGCCCCAATGTATAACTTCCCCTGTTTTCTAATTAAGTAGTGGGGAATGACACTGAAGCCAAGGAAGACCAAGCAGAAGTTCCGAGAAAGAATGGGGCAAGACGTGGAACACAATTTTTTCCCAATATAGAGCCCCTATTTGAAGCACCAGTGGTACAGTACGGAACTGAATGGCTTCCTTCAGGTAGCCAAGGGAGAGGTCTATAAGTTCCCAGCGGAGCCCGAGTCAATGAAGGCAGTGACTTGGAATGATGTCTCAGGTGCATGATCGAGAGTGGCATGGTTAGGCGTGGAGAGGCAGCATGCACACCTAAGGAGGCCTCTCCCATGAAGCCTAGGTGTGAGAGGTTCCCGGCCGCAGTGGGCAATGCCAGATGAAATGTTCAGCACCGCCGTAATAGAAGCAAAGGTGCCGCCGGCGGCGCTGATTGCGCTCTTCCTCAGTCATATGGGCTCTGTCCACTTGCATGGGTTCATCCTCGGGAACCGTGGATGGAGGAGGTGGAGGCCGATGGAACAACGGAGCGAGGAGTGGAAAACGGTGTGGGCGGGAGGACTTGCATTGTGAGTGAAGTTCTGTCTCTCCGAGAACCGTATATCGATCTGGGGAGCCAAGCGGATAAGATCATCCAGAGAAGACAGAAGGTCTCGACCAGCTAACTCGTCCTTAATTCTCCCAGTGAGGCGTTGCTAGAAGGTAGCTACAAGAGCCTTGTTGTCTATGCAAGCTCAGAGGCTAGTGTGCGGAATTGTACCTCATACTGACCCACCAAAGAGTTGCCCTGACGGAGGCCAAGCAGAACTGCTGCAGCAGAAGATGTATGCCTTTGCTCTTCAAAGACATTGTGGGATGCTTGCAGAAAGGCCTGAATGTTTGCTGTCATGGGGTCCCACCGGTCCCAAAAGTGAGTAGCCCAGGCCAAGGCTTCACGAGATAGAAGGCTGATGACAAAAAGCCACCTTGGCACGCTTCGTAGGAAATTGGTGGGCCATCATTTCCATATGGATGGAGCACTGGTTGAGAAATCCTCTACACGTCTTCGGATTGCTGTCATACCGTGGCGGAAGGGACAGATGCAGCGTGGGCCCCGTGGATGGAGCAGGAATCAGAGCAGACAGAGTGACAACAGATAAAGGTACGGCTGTGGTTGCGGTTAGACGGGCAGCAAGATTCTGCTTCATAACAACAAGTTGATCGATGCGTTGACTCTGTTGGGCCACTGCAGTCGTGACATCCCAGATGTCTGGTAGAGGCACCCTGGCGGAATCCATGGCCAGAGTATACTGTCACAGATGTAAGTAGATTCACTGAACCACCAGTGAATCCACTTACACTTGGTATAAGCCAAGCTAGATAGTGGAGTGTAAGTAGCACCCTGTATTCACCAGAGCCTGCCGCAAAGCGGGTTGGACTTGCTGCGCGGGGGGGAAGGGGAAATACCAGGTTGCTACCCCTGACGTGACTTGCTTGCAATGGCAGCTGGGGTGCAACGTAGTACAGAATCGTAAGAGGCCTAGTCGGGGAGAGGAGATAAGCTCAGGGCAGGCACCAGACAACATGGTCAGGGAAATGATAGCAGGAATAACTGGTACACAGGTAGATAAAACTCTCTGCAACACTCTCTGAAACACATTTTCGTACACCAGTACTCTGGCAGAGAGTGTAGGAGGACTCTAGAAGAAATATGATCAGCGACCGGCAATTAGCCAGTTACCAGCACGCTGGCCCTTTAAATCCAGGAGAGCTCACAGCAGAGCGGAGACAGGAAGCAGAAGCGCGACTGGGTGAATATTTGGCTGGGCATCATGTAGGAGAATGGGGGCGGCCGTGACCTGTAGCGGGGGTCGCGGCATGCCTCATGAAGGCACTAAGGGGGACATGTATAAAGATCGGCGAGTCAAAGCGCCTGTTTTCATGGGTTTTTCCGTGAAAACTGCGCCCGATGTATGTCGGCGCCGAAGTGCGCTCATACATGCGGGGCAAACTTCGACGCCTCCGACAGACAGAGCACATTGAAATTGGTCTCCCTGTCGGAGCTTTAATGCGCCTCACTTTGCAGACCTGCATTCATACATGCGTCGGTGTTTTCGAATGTGATGCGTCCCGCTCCAGAACTGCCCTATATGTTAGGCGCATTAAAAATTGGCGAAGCTTTCGCCTAATGCGCCTGAAACATAGTGGAGGTGCGTCCGACAGCGGAGCTGGCACCGAGAGGCACATTATACGCCAGAAAATCGGCGCAAACGCCGATCATACATGTTCCCCTAAGAGGCAATAAAAAGCTAAAAGTAAAAATAATATATGGCAATGAAAATAATAAAAGGACTGGGTGGACTACAATACTCCAAAAGATTAGCAAGATTAGGGTTATTTAGGTTTGAGAAAAGACGGCTTTGGGGGACATAAATATGTTTAAATACATCAAAGGTCAATATAGAGATTTCTCCCATGTTCTATTTATATCCAGGAATGTATCTAAAACATGACGTCATCCTCTATGTCTTGAGGAAAGAAGGTTTCTACATAAACATAGAAAGAGATGTAAGAGCTGTGAAACTGTACAAAACAAAATGGAGAAAGCAGCACCACTTCAAAAAAGTTTACATTTATTCACCAATGTCCATTTAAAAGGCTACATTTCTGCCCTTCCATAGTGCCATTTTCAAGCTGTGAGACTGTGTAACTCTCTGCCAGAGGAACTTCTCATGGTGAATTCACTAATAAATTTCAAAAAGAGTCTGGATACTTTTCTATAGTGCAATAATATAACAAGTTATCATGACTAGGATTCTGGAGAAGGGGCATTGATCAAGGGATTTATTCTGATTGCCAGTTTGGAGTCGGGAAGGAATTTTTCCCTAAAATGAGGACAATTGGCTTCTACCTCATAGGGGGTTTTGCCTTCTTCTGCATCAACACTATAGCATTTGAAAAAATAATGAAGAAAAGACATAAAACATAACGTTTATTATTAGATACCTTAAATAAAACTACATTTGTGAAAAATTCTCAGGGTTACACATACACCAAAAGGGCATAGTTGCCAACTTTTGAAAATGAAAAAGCATGGACACGCCCATCTTGTCGGTATGCCACGCCCCTTCAAAAAGCCACACCCACTCCACCTAACTGCATAACGGCTTTGGAAAAAAGCCAGGTAGATGCCCCCTGTAGCCAGGTAGTAACCCCCATAAGCAGGTTAGTGCCCCTTATAGGCAGGTAGATGCCCCTTGTAGCCAAGTAGATGCCCCCCCTGTAGCCAGGTAGGTGCCCCCTTTGTTAGCCAGGTAGGTGCCCCCCTTTGTTAGCCAGGTAGGTGCCCCCCTTGTTGCCAGGTAGTGCCCCATCTGTTAGCCAGGTAGTGCCCCCCTTTTTTGCCAGGTTTGTGCCCCCTTGTTGCCAGGTAGGGGGCCCCCTGTTGCCAGGTAGATGCCCCTCTGTTGCCGGTAGTGCCCCATTGTTTTCCAGGTAGTTGCCCCCCTGTTGGCAGGTAGATGTCCCTCTGTTGCCAAGTAGTGCCCCCATTGTTGCCAGGTATTTGCCCCATCTGTTGCCGGGGTTGTGCCCCATCTGTTGCAGGTAGTGCCCCCTCTATTGCAAGGAGATGTGCCCCCTGTGTTGCCAGGTAGATGTACCTCTGTTCCCAGGTAGTGCCCCATTGTTCCCAGGTAGTGCCCCCATTGTTGCCAGGCAGAGCCCCCATAAAAAGCTATAAAAATAAAATAATAAAATCCACTTACCTCACCGGCTCCTGCAGCACGGCCGTTTCCGGACGTTCTCTCTCAGGCGGCAGGGGGAAGTGGAGCAGCGCCGCGCGTCATCCCCTGCAGCCGCGCGTCACTTCCCTGCGCCGTGACCTGTATGTGCGGCGCACACACCGGCGCCGGACATACAAGGGGGAGGAGGGAGGAGAGGAACGATCCCCCCTGCCTCCTCCCTGCACAGTGGGACTCGGGCGGGTGAAGCGGGCCGCGCGGCCGCTTCATCCGCCTGTAGGAGCGGCCGGCGGCGCAAGAGTAGGCACTAGCGCAAATCTGTTGCCGCGGCCATTTAAAAGGACCCCCGCCGCCTGCTGACAACGGGAGGAATGCCAACTCCCCCGGGAGGGGACCCCAAATAGCGGGACCCCCCCGCCAAAAACGGGACAGTTGGCATGTATGCAAAAGGGGCACAAGAACACTAAATAGTAAGGGGACTAGCCCTAGAAAACCATAGGTAAGATTATTCTGCCACTTACCTGGCTAGTACAGGGAGTCCACCCCAATAAGAGCGTCCCTGTTTGGAACATTTCCCTAAATTCCTATAATACCCTAAATATCACTCAAATCCTGTCCCAACACGTTTCGATCCACTCCTTGTTCATACGGATATCCTCAGTGGACATTAAAACAGGGGTAACTTGAGGAAAAAGAAATATACTAACTCAAAATATACAGGATAAATATGTTCTGATAGATTTGCGAATGATTGATAACAAAAAACACATACGAATAGAAATAGCCTTACACGTTCATGCATTAGTATACAATATCTGTCCACAATTTGGTTTTTGTGGAGAATATACAAGTGATGCAGTTTAGAATATTCTACCTAATAGTGTCTCAAAATGAATACTGTATATGTGGTCTCACTGATAATGGAAAAACCACAAAAACTGTTAAACTTATGCATAAATGCAATAAGAGTGGGCTCATGTGACACAAAAATTCCAGTAGAGCCAGATATTCCCCATATCGCATACCTATCGGAACATATTTCTCCTGTGTATTGTGAGTTTCTTTTGGCCATCTAAGCTAGTATATCTCTTTGTCCTCAAGTTACCCCTGTTTTAATGTCCCATTAGCAGATCCGTATGAACAAGGGGTGGATCAAAACATGTTGGGACAGGATTTGAGGGATACAGTATTTAGGGTATTATAGGAATTTAGGGAAAGGTTCTGGACAGGGAAGCCCCTATTGGGACAAGCCCCCATATTAGTCATGTAAAGGGAAGAATAATCTTACCTAGGGTTTTCTAGAGCTAGTCCCCTTACTATTTGGTGTTTTTTGCCCCATTTGAGGTGTTTGGTGTATGTGTAAACCTTATCATTTTTTACACGCTTGTGATTATTATTATTATTATTTATTTTAGAGCACCATTGATTCCAGGGTGCTGTACATTCACGGGGGGTTACATACATAAGTCAAACAAGTACAATGGTGACAATATGTGACTAACAACTGGTACAAAGGGAAAGAGAACCCTGTCCTCGAAGGCTTACAATCTACAAGGAAGGGGGAAAGAGACAGGAGGTGAGGGGCAGACATGTTTGTGGAGGGTGTAGTGACAGTGGGGTTATTGTAGGTTGTAGGCTATCCTGAAGAAATGGGGTTTCAGGTTGCTTTTAAATCTAGTGTAAGTGGAAGAGAGTCTGATGTGTTGGAGTAATGAGTTCCAGAGAATGGGGGAAGCACGAGAGAAGTCTTGGAGACCGTTGTGTGAGGAGCTGACAAGATGGGAGCAGAGAAGAAGGTCCTATGAGGAGTGGAGATTGCATGTGGGGAGATTGCTGGAGATTAAGGCAGAGATGTATGGAGGGGAGAGGTTATGGAGAGGCTTGTAGGTCATGGTTAGCAACTTGAAATTAATTTGCTGGACAATGGGTAGCCAGTGCTGGGATTTGCAGAGGGGAGAGGCAGAGGAGTAGCGAGGAGAGAGGTGAATATGTCGGTCCTGAGAGTTGAGGATGGATTGAAGGGGAGCAAGAGTGCTAGACAGGAGGCCACAGAGAAGGATTGTGCAGTAGTCTAGGTGGGAGATGACGAGGGCATGGACCAGCATTTTTGTAATATCAGGGTTATGGATTGAGCGGATTCATGAAATATTTTTCAGGTGGAGGCGGCAGGTGGAGGTAACAGTTTGGATGTGTGGTTTGAAGGACCAAGTGGAGTCAAGGGTTATCCCAAGACAGCAGACTTGCGGGACCAGTGAGAGTGTAGAGCCATTGACTGTAATAGAGAGATCAGGTGGAGGGATGGAGTGGGATGGTGGAAAGATGATGAATTCAGTTTTTTCTACATTAAGTTTTAGGAGACGGGAGGAGAAGGAGGAGCATATGAATGATAGACAGTCTGGGATCCGGGACAGTAGAGAATTAATGTCTGGGCTGGAGATGTAAAGTTGTATGTCATCAGCATGCAGGTGGTATTGAAAGCCATGTGATGCTATGAGCTGACCCAGACCAAGAGTGTAGATAGACAAGAGTAAGGGACCCAGGACTGACCCCTGGGGGACACCAAACAGAGTGTGTTTTTGCTCAGCACTATAGCACAATAGGCTGAATTGGATGGACATCTGTCTTTTTCAGCCTTATAAACTATGTAACTATGAGAGATGGCTATCGATGAGCTGGATGATTAATTTTCTCTTTTCTTGAGAAATCTTCTTCACGGCTGTTTCTCAATTTGAATCAGTGACCTTTCACTTGGGAATCAACCTAATAACAGACTATCCCATTAGAGAACTATTAGAGAATGCGAGAACAGGTCAATTTATTGTATCCAAGAAGACAAAGATTGTTCCCCCACCATGAGCAAAAGAGTAACAATGCAGTTACATGACAAGAATCTGCAAAACTAAGCATATGCTAAATAGTTGAATAGTTGCAGGCAAAAGTTATGCATAAGATAGCTAAGATGATCGTCTATAAAAAGATGGTAACCCCAAGTTCAAAGCTGTAGTGGATGATGAGATATGGAGCCTGAAAGTCAAAATTCCAAAACATTAATACCATTTTGCACTTATCTCTATGCTTCTAATACAATTTTTGACTCAGTGATTTGCTCTTGCCTCACTCCAACTGTATAGCTGTTTTTTCTCCTTCTACAATGCTATTGAGCATCAGCCATAGAGGTGCACAATCACAGTAAATCCGTGTTGGACTGGAGTTCCCCTCAGTGAAGCTGATTCTTGTGGCCCACCAGTGGAGATAATTCTTGGAGCCCACCAGTGGGGTTGATTCCTAGGGCCACCACAGTGAGGCTGATTCTTGTGGCCCACCAGTGGAGATGATTCTTGGAGCCCACCAGTGGAGATGATTCCTAGTCCCCACCAGTAAAGATGATTCATCAGGCCTATTCCACAGCGACTGTACATGACAGCATGTCTCTTGCTTCCTGTTTCTCTTTCTCTGCCCTTTTTCCCCAGAAAATCAGACCCAGGTCTGCCATGCTCAGCGGCTCACCATACTCAGGGGCACACCACAGTTTCCCCTGCTGCCTTGTGGGCCAGTTTGACCCTACAGTAAACTTTGATGATCCAACAGTATTAACCAGGACATAAAAAACAGTAGGACCCAGATAAGGTATATAAGGTTTCACTGCAATCTCTCAATGCAGAACTATATGATATGTAATCCTTTCTTAGGACAACCGGTGTTTGCCACATACCAGAAATCCTGTCGACAATGCAATGAACAGATCTTTATGGTATCATCTAAGTAGGCCATTCTGAAAGTAGTTTATGTTTCATATGCAACTCCATAGCTACTACAATGCATCTTGATATAGATTATACTTTTTCAATAGGCTTCAGACCTCAAAGATCCTCAGGACGCTTCTTTGGTGGTGAACAATCAACATTTGTTAATCTGGAACATATGGTACTAAAATTCTTCCATGAAACCTCAGTCCTATTTTAACTACTGTTCCTGATTAGAAATATAGGACAAACCAGTGGGTGTTTTACCGATGAAGATCCTCTAAGCTTGAAAACATATAAACTTGTCACAGCTGACATTATTATAATCTTAAGTAGAGGTAGTGGTGACATCACCAAACTCCTATATATAATTATACAAAGAAGACATTTTGTAACAGTAAAGGGGGATTACAGGATTGTGGTAATAAACAACAAAAACTCCCACCACTCTCAAAAATGATAATGGTCCCACGCTGATGTATCATGTAATGACTGCCATGTACACACTCTATTCACACAATTCTACTCCAAACTCAGTTTTGGCCCTTTTACATTTGCTTCTTTTGATTTACAAATCACTTATGTGATTAAGCAGCAGGCGCTCTGACATAACAGCTCATCTGTAATCTGTGTAATGAACTACAAGAGTCAATTTTTGTTGCTTCCTAGCCGAAGACATTGTGTCCTTTCTTGGGAATGCCTGGTTAAAGCTGTGTTGGATCCTGCCATTTTCTTTAATATGTAGGTCTTTGGAGTGCTTCGAATTTATTGTGAAATCACTATCATGTGGGTCTGATTCACATTTCAAGAGAGCAAAAAAACACCTATAGAACTAAAATAAAAAGGAAAAAGGGAAAAAGGAATAATGAGAAAATAAAAATATACACAAATATCAAAAACATCAAAACTACAAAATGGTATGTGTGATTTTTGTAAGACAAGTAGTAAGCACATAGTGAGGTTAAAGTACTATAAAAAAAATCTTACACAGCACAGCTTTTTGGTCAGATGTTCGGCGGATTCAGTATTTGGAATCTGGCCAGAATCTGGCTGTAACTTGTGCCCCATAAAAAAAAATTTCTGGTTGTGTTTACACGCAAAAATTTTTAAAACGGTTTTGAAATGCGGGATTTGGGGTTTTTTAAAAACATGTCACATTTTTGAGTTGTCCGGATTCCCGTACTTCGTTGGCAAATTGTTTTGGGACTGGCCGGGGGTCCAGAAATTTTTAAATGTGGATTTTGGACACGTTTTAAAAATGCTGTGTGGGACTTGCCAAAGGCCCGGGGTCCCCAACCCAGCCCTCAAGGCCCCCAAAGGTCATTTTTTTGGCTTTTTAGCATTGCAAGGTTTTTAAGTATTGTCAGTGCTTTTTGGGATATCATAAAAACTGACTTGTTGGTGGGTTTGGGGATGGAGTTGGGGAACACGGGGCTAAGGTTTTCGGGTTTGGGGGAAGGATTTTACTGTCAAACAGTAAAACACTTCAAAGGTTTGTCTGTGTTTTACAATCCTTTTTTGCTAGAAGGATTGCCCAAATATGTTACTTCTGGGAAACCAGTAATCTGCTACAAACTGTGGGAGACTGTGGTTAAGTGTTTCAGTCAAATGCACCACCAGATGACTAGGGTTGTGACCAAGGACTCTCATTTAATCGAATGGGTTGTTTAAAAATTATTGTCCCCCACGACTTCCCTTTTTCCCCCGAAAATAAGCATGTTTATATTATTTTTGCCCCTTAAAGATGTGCTAGCCCTTTTTTTCGGGGGTGTTTTTTTTTCCCCACGAAATTAAATTATGATCCCACACTTTATGTGTGTGTGTGTATTATAATTTATATATATATATATATATTATATTATAATATATATTATTATATTTTAAAAAGTTTAGAGTCAAAAACAAGGATAATGTTTGTAAAGGACTTTTATGGCAGCTGCAGTGATTATTAAAAGGATGGAAAGTGAAGTTGGGTTTGTAGAACAGAAGTCCCAGCCCCCCTCGCCATCCTGTGAGATGTGTGTGGTGTTCATTGTTTGTTCTTGCCCCATCCCTACTTATTGAAATGTCTCCCCCCGGGATGTTGGGACTGTGGGGGACATCACGTCACATAAAACCCCTGAAAGGCCCTTCACCCTCTGTAAGAAAAATTGCCCCAGGGTGTTTTCAGGGGGCCCCCCCCCTACCTTTCTCTTGCCCCTTTAGGGAGGGCCCCTGTTTTGGGGGAAGCGCAGCAAGGATTCTGCTATGTTTTTTTTCAGGGGAACCCTTTAATTTGGGGAATTTTGAAAGAAATTCCTATGTCTTATTTTTGGGTTTTTTTTCGGGGAAACACAGTAGAAAAATGCTATTTCCAAAAATACAGCAACCGAAGGTTAAAAAAATTCAATTCAGCAAGTTTATTGGGAAACAATTAGAAAAGCAAACATTGTGGGTCGAAAAGAAAGATATGCTTAGCGTTTCGAATAAAAAACAGTTCTTGTCTAGTATCTCTCCCCTTTCCCCATGTGTGTTTTAAGGATTGTCCCCCTACAGAGTTTCATAGGGCATGAAAAGAAAAATCTGTCCTTCTGGTTCAGCTGACTGAAATTTGCTAAGCTCCTTTGGGGAAACCCGCTCTGTGTTTTCGTTGCTAAATTGTGATTAGCTAGAAGCTTCTGAAACTATAACAGGATTTTTATTGTCCTAAAAAAAAGCCTTAAATTTCAGTGCTGTTTACTTTAGATAAATCAAGTTTTTACTGCCCCGACAAGACAATGCTGTGACCCGGTGTGCTGTCATCATGTATCAATAGAAAAAAACAGCAGGGGGGGGAATTGTTTATGGGGAACTGAAACAGCCCGGGGGGTATAAATTCACTTGTATCCCTTAAGGAAAAAAGAGAACAAAGCATTTTATTGGAAATGTTTTATTTTGTGTTCCCTACAATTTGAAAGTATTCTTTTTAGCAGACAACCCCCTTTTAAAAAAGGACTGTAAATAAAAAAATAAAAAAATCAACTGTCATTAAACACTTGGTGTGTGGCGAGTCAATGTAAACAGCAAGTCCTCCACAACAGTCACTCCCCCCGTTCCAAAGCGTGAATATTGTAAAATGTTAGTGTTTTCACTGAATGGGAAGACAGCCCAACTTTCTGGTGTATAAGGGGTTTTTGTCTCCCCCGGTGGAAAATATTGGGGAAAAAAAAAAAAATAGGCTTTTTGGGTTTCAACTACCAAATCCCCTTTTTACATATCTTTGGCAGACAAAACCAGAAGTTTTTGGGCAGCCAAAAACCTTTTGCCCCAAATATGGCCACAGTGGTTACAGTGGACCCATCCCTTGATCTGACATCCCCTGTAAGGGGACCCTCTTGATAGAGCATTGGATTTGGGCTGGTGGGCAAGGTGCATTAAAATAAGACATGTTCTATATACAAGCAAGGTGATGGCCTGTTTCCTCAGCAGTTGTCCACTTGGTGTGCAGCAGCATCTCTCCATGCAAGTGTGAAAACCCGAAAGGGGGAGGGGTTGGACAATATTTAAATAAAAGTCTTCAAAAATTTTCACAGTTTTTGAAATATCAGCTTTCCTCCTATTTCTAATAAGGACATGTGTATGATACTTTACTTTCAGAAATTGTCCCAATTATTGGGCAGCAGTGTCTGTCCCCAAATTTTGTGTATAGAAAATGGGTGCTTTTAAGTATTCCCTTTTCTCAAATTTTCCCGTTTCCCACACAATTTCTTTTATTTCCATGGAATTAAATTTTGGAAAAGTGTTTCTTAGAAGTTGATATGTATTTCTTCTGTTATTCCTTCTCCAAATATATACGGTAAATAATTTGACAAACGGATGTTACCAGTTGGGGGTAAAAGTTCCTTAATATGTTTCCCTTTTATTTTGTGCCCGCAGTATAGAGTTGTTAATTTATTCTTAAAATTCAATTAGAATTTCAGAGGAAAACCCCAATACAGAAAAAAAATTAAAAGAAATGCCCCCGAATCGCTATTTTCCAGGAAATACAAGTATTTACATGTCAGAAGTGGGAACAGATTCACTTTATTATGCAGGAACATTAGCCCTTTACCTACAGCGGGCAACCTTTTGGAAGCTCCTATGATGATTGAAATTGCAGGGGAACTAGTGAATTAAAAATGTTTTTTTCAGTGGTTTTTCTTTTTACAGGACAAGAATACGTTTCAGGGGGTTGAAATTTCCCCGAAAAATGTAGACATTTTAAATGCCCATATATTTAGAAAAGGGAAAAAAAAATTAAAAATATGTCCAATGTAAAATGCCAAAAAACACCCCATGAAGTTTTCCCGTTTTTTCATAAAAAATTTTTAAAATTTGTGGGTTTAAAAAAGGGGCTTCTTGGCAAGAAATTTATTTTGGGATGATGCTGATTGGTGGGCGAGGGGGGGGCTCCCGGGTTTTCCCAAATGTTGTGAAATTTAAGGAGACTAATCCCTAAGGTAAACCCGCCCGAAAAAAAAGGGAAGAGACCCTGACAAATATCATAAAAAATAAATTTGGGGTTTCCTTTTTTTGGGTGCTGTTAGAAAATCCTACAAATTTTGGGAAAAAAAGGAAAAATGTAAAGACATGGAAGACCCGATGACGAGTAAAAATTTTAAAAACATTGTACTGCTTTGATGAACTAAAAGGTTACAGTTCTAATATGCATATTTTTTGTGAAAGCTTAAAGGGGTTTTTCTCACTGTGTCATTTCACTGTGGGCACAAGCGCTTTTCTGTTTACCTTTGGTTTTCCCGAGGTGCTGTTGGGTTCTTGGGGGATTTGTATATTTAGTCCCCCTTTTTGGGGACCCCCAAAAAAAAGGGGAAAAAGGGGGATTTAATCTTTTGGAAAAAAAAGCTACAAGCAGTCTGAGGAGTGAAAAAAAAATTTTGTTCCCGTAAAAAAAAAGTTAAAAATGTTACAGAAAAAAGCTCTTTTCTGGAGGGGAACTATTTGGGGACCCCCAGTGTTCTGTCTAATCAGGGAGGGAGATTTTGGACAGGTAAACCCTGGAAAAACCATGTGCACTTGAGCAGATAAAATTTTTTCATCCATGGGCCAAGGGAAAATAAAAAAAAAAACCAATTTTAATTATTTAAAGTCTTCAATTACCTGCCCCCAAAAGTGTTAAAACTAAATTTTTTTTGTGATTTAAACCCCTTTTTTAAACTGGGGGATTTGCTATTTTCTGGGATTAAATGGACGGGGATGGGGAAAAGGGCCCCCCTTTTGGGAAAAGGGAAAAAAAATAATAAATGTCTAAAATAATGCCCCCTAGTTGTGGCTGTTGTTTTTAAAAAAGGTTTTATATTTAGGGTTTTTTCACAGATCAGCTCCCTTCCCCGCCGTTTTAGGTCCTCTTTCTGTTTTGGTGTGGTGGTTTTACCCGTGGGCATTTCAGCTTGCTATTCCTGAGTTGTAAGGAAACGACATTGGGATACAGGGGTTTTTAACAGAAGGGTGCAAATCTTCAGGGGCTTAAAAGGGGTTTTTAAAATTTAAATTAAAGATAAAAAAATCCCGTGTTTTAAGATAAGAAAGCAGAAGGATTGAGTCACCATTTGCCCCGGGTGTAGTGAAAAGAAGGGGAAAAAACCCTTTTGTTTGGAAAAACTTTTGTAAAACAAGCATGAGATAAGAAAATTTCTTAGCTTTAAAAGGGAAAAAAAAATTAAAAAAACTTTCCCGTATTTTGGGAAACCAAAATTTTTTATTTTACCCACATGTTTAAAGCTATTTAATTTAGATGGGAATATCCCTTTAAAACAGGGCTTTGTTAAAAAAAGCATGGGGTTTTGGGCTGGTATCCCCAAAAAAAAAAACCGATTATTGACTACTTTAAAAATACATTCCCCCAATATAAAAATTCCCAGGGGGGTTTCGGAGTTTTTTTAAAATTTTTTATTTTAAAATTTTTTTTAAGGGCAACAGGAAGGGGTTAGAAAAAAAGGGTTTAATTTTAGGGAAAATTCATTGAATAGTTTAATTGATGAAAACTGAGATTCCCCGAGGCCATAGCTTAAAAAATTTTTTTTTAAAAGGTTTGTGCTTTCCATTTAAACTCAGGAAATGTTAGGTAGGGAAAAGAAAGCAGCAGGAAATTTCCCCGTGTTTTTCATTTGGCCCTTTTTCAGGTTTTTAAAGCTTTTGTACTTTATCCCTCCTTCCCGCCTAAATTTCTAAAACTATAGCAATATAAAAGGGGCCACTACTGCACTATGCAAGATACCCATTTTTCCAGAGATTCTACCCCCCTCTCCCCCACCTTAAAAAGCCTGTGACATGATCTACCATTTGAGAATATTAGCCAGGGGTTTTTTGCTGGGTGCCCTTTTAAACTTTTTTTTGCAAAGGGGGATGCTGTGAGCCCAAAAATATATGCTTATTTTTCCCCTGCACATATGATGTTTCTGTGTTGTGTTAACTATACCTTTCTGGCAACATGGTGGTGAGGAGGCTTGCCTCTAGGAGCCATGAGGTAGGGAGCAGGGCGATGGGATGGTGAAGGGGGCCATTTGTATGAGTAAACTCCAAAAAAATTTTTAATTTCGAAGGGGAAAAAAGAGTGTTTTGATCATATATTTTTCTATTTTGCCCTTGGCAAACTTAAAATCCCATCAGTTCTATCTTTTTAAAAAACTAAAACGTAATTTTTATTTATCTAACTTTAACCTTTTATTCAAAACCCATTTAAAAAAATGATCTTAAAATCATCATTTAACCCCTTTTTTCTTTGAAAGAGGGAATAACTCCCTTTCCTTCATCAAGGGCTGGTGGAACCCAATTTAAGCAGGGGAGCCTTTTTATTATAGCAAAGTACTAGCTCCGGGAAGGGATACCAAGCCTTTTACTTGGGGAGGTCGTCCCTAATCTCATAGCCCCAGAACACTTAAAGGGCCCCCTTTTGACACCGTTGCGGGTGACCCTTGTAGACCGAGGTGGAGAACCCCCCAATTTTTAAAAAGTCAGGGCCCGACCTCGCTAGGTACATGTGGCCCTTAAAGAAACCCAAAGGTGCCCTTTTCTTGACCCGGAGAGGGTAAGGACTTTTTCCTCACAGCACGGGTTTTCAAACCCCATTTTCAGACCCGTTTTCGGGGTTTTTAAAACCTCTGCAAAAAGGGGGGTTAAAATTTTAAAATGGAATCTATGGAAAAAAAACCCGGGAGTTTGGGCCCCCTGCACTGGTTTTCGCCCGGCAATTTTTTTAGGCCACCAGCGGCCCCCAAAAAAATTGAACATTTAAATTTTTTTGTCCCGGTTTTTGGGCGGAAGATGAATTTTTTCTTGTGAAGGGGGAGAGCTTTTCTCCCCTGATCGCGAAGGGAAAAACTTTTTCCCCCACGGGCATGGGACGGCCCGGGGAAAAAAGTTCAAATACCCGGTTTGGGTAAACCACCCGGGATTTGTCTTTTTGGCCCTGTAAACCGGCCCCCAAAAAGTGTTTATGATTCTGACAGTTACAGTGTTTGGGAACCCCCGGGGGGAAAAAATAGGCTGAAAGGGCTTTGGGTGCAGCCGGGTGACATCAGTGACCCTTTTTAGTTTTCCAAGTCCCTTTGGGTGATGTTGTGACAGACAGACACAGTTTAATCAGTACCTCGAGTGTCGGAAATGATTTAAAACCCCACTACAGAGTATGTGCACTGAAAAGGGGGGTAATGACTGGGGAACGAGAGGGGGGGAAAATTGTTTGGGGCAAGAGATGAGTGCAAAATTTTAGATTTCAGGGAAAGGCATCGGTTTTGGGAGCATTGTAACAAATATTTTAACACATTATAAGCACCCGTTAAAAAGGGGGGGGGGCCCCCAATGAGTTATCATTTGCCAAAAAGGAAGGTGATAAATGTCTGATTGCTGAGGGTCCTAATGTTGGGACTACCAATTGCTAAAAAAAGGGGGTTCCCCCAAATTCCCGTCCTTTATTTCTCTGCACAAACCCTTTTTTATAACACCTGCTCCCTAACTAAAGCCCCCTCGTAAATACCATCCAATGTGGGGATAACCCATAGGCATAAACCAAACCATTTGCCCACTGCTGTGGGGACCCAAAAAGGGTTTAAGGGGGGGGGCCCCCCAAACCGCCCGCAAGAACAATTTTTCATTTTTTTGTGAAAGCATTTGGTGGCTTTTTGCTCTCCCGCATTCTTTTGTTGGGTTCTGATATTGGTTTAATTATTTATACCTTTAATTATTTTCCTTATGGGTGAGGTTTTTTGTTTATTGGTTTTATTAGATGGTTTGGGGGCCCCCCCTTTATTTGGGGGTATGGGGTCCTGTGAAAATTTAGTTTATCTCCTGTTTCCAAACAAAATAGTTTACTTGTATGTGTTACCGTAACCGCCAAGCTTAAGTACCTTTTTGGAGAAAAATCTGCTTATGCTTATCTGCCAACACTGTGTACAACTGAGTTGTTGCTACATCTTTCCTCAAACTATCTTCAGCCTTCAAGAGTCAGTATCACACCTCATCCCACTTCAGAAACACTCAGCTTCCATCACTAGAGGATCCAACACATAAACATTTGTAAAACTGTAGCAATTATTGAGCTAAATGTAAGCCATATACAAATGCATACAGTACAGGTGCTTAGATAGCTGCTGAGAGGTGTAAAAAAACTGGTGTACAGTAATAAGTGAATGGAGCTCCTGTAACTGATACAAAGTGTTTAAAGTGGTATTTTTCTAAATACATTGGTCAATAGATTTTACTTTAGTCGTAAGGTAACAGGTATTTTATGTGCCCACAGGTTTCCATGATAACCTGAATACCAGAACATAATTGTGTTATCTGATTAGCTGAGAGCAGAGAGCATGGACTAGACTGAGGACTGACAGGATTGAGTTGAGAAGAAAAGCTTATTATCTCTAACAAGATTAGTTTCAGTTAACAGATAAATCCATTGTATTCCATGCTCACAGCACACATACCTTGTATTTAATGAAGATAAAGATCTCCTGCTCTTGTCAGCATAATATCCCCACTACTAGTTAAATATGCTAATTACTGCCATAGAACCACCCACAGCCTGAAGAGACAGTGCAGACTGCTTGTGACTCACAGAGAAACAGCACAGTGAGAAAACTCCTTTAAGTATTATTGGGTCTATGTTATAGCATGTTACTGTGGTAAATTGATTTCCCCTTTCAGCTACATTGTTTTTTTTTACTGTGCAATGCTTATACAATAAAATGTACAGGATCATAATCCCATTAATTCATCTCTTTTCCATAAGTGGGTTACGTTGCTATTATTATTACAATAATGTTATAAAGCATGTGTGAGTTATCATCTGTGCTGGAATATTTATGTTCAGGCAAGGTGAATAAAATATTATGCATCTTTTACATCTTTGTGAAAGTTACATAAAGATTTACATACAAGTGTTAACATATATGCCTGTTGTAGTAATGATAAGTACATCTGTGTCTTATCAGAGTATTATAACTATACCTCTGCCCCCTGCTGGCTGTTCTGTTCAACAGACTTATGTAAAAATATAGCCCTGCATACATCTGAGCAAACATTTTCCCTTAAAGGGGTATTCTGGTTAGAAGCAGCGCTCACCCATCCACCAAATAGTAATAACTGATTGGTGGGGGCTCAATCACTATTAACCCCAACAGTTACCAGGCTAGGAGGAGTCTAAATGGGATCTGAATGGACCAGAGGTCAAGAATGTGCCCTTCTGCTTCACTCAAAGTCTACGTTAGTGATGAACATAGCAGAGCAAAGTACTCAGCTATTAATTTCATTGCTATAAAATTTAAATGGAGCGTTAGGAAGCATGCTTCTGCTTGGCTGTCGGACCTAGGGGGACTATTATGGACATAGGACGACTTGTATGGACTGGGTTGAGCCAGAAGTCTGGCATCTTTTTAGCGAAAAAACTAGCATTCCCTATATTTTTAACCAGGTCACTTCAATATCAGGCGCATTTCAGAGCGCTCGCGGCACCTAGTAAAGCACCAGAGGTGTAACTTGAAGCTCCGGGGACTTTCTTATATGGCAGAAGGGATTTTGGGTCCCCTCAAGCTGCAGGGCTCGGTAGCAACTGCTACCTCGGCATTCCCTGTAATGCATCTGTGATTGGGGGGGCGTGCTGGAGGCATGTTGCACTACAAACGTACGAAGCTACACATTTATAGCTTCAGTACGGCAAATCCAGGCACATTACTGCTGAAACAGATAGACAAATATAAAGGTGGTTTACCTGAGCCTGAAGTGTTGCTTTGTAGCCAAAATTTGTTAAATCTATGACCTGCCATAGAACAGCTTCATAGATTCAGGCGCATTTCACACTACAAATGCGCACCAAAAAAAATGGCGCCTGGGCACCAAAAATCATACATGTCACCCATAATGATTAATAACTATAGACGGCCCAGTTCACATCTGCATCGGAGGTTCAGCTCCTTTAATGGAACAGAAAAGTAGAAAAACAATACAGGGGTGAAACTAGCCCAAGTGAAACGTTTCTGAACTTTCTAACATATTTTATGCTTCAATACTGTACTGCTTTTATGATTTGTTAATTGTCAGTGAATGACAATTACAATCATTTCAATTCACATCCTACAAACCACGACATCAGCATATCTGCTCTTAGCTTAGAAGTGAATACAACTGTAAGAAGTCCAGGCTCTGTGAGCTAAATACAACAGTTGCTCCTCAAGCCTCTCCCAACCATGAGTCCTAAAGGTTTGAGTGTACTCTGTCCATTGCACGTGCCTAGTGACAGGTGTTTGTATTCCCTACCCTGCATCTCCCGTCACTGATAGCGAAGTTATGTTCTTGGTTGGTGACAACAATCTCTATCTTACACTAAGGTTACTGTTGCTGAAAGGAGTTTGCCCTTCAGCCTGTCAGGTACTGCAAGTGGTCCTGGTGTGAGGTGTGTAAAAGCTTTAGTTATCTTTATTTAGGAAAGCAGTGTAAGTGTATTATAGAGTCTTAGGTATAGCAGTAATAGGAATGTTAGTTTTAGTGGCTATAGATTAACATAGAAGTTGTTCACAGTTTTAGTCTACCCGGTAACAGTAGTGTCATACCCTTCCAGCCAATAGAGAGCTGAATCTCTGTGGAGCAGAAGGGGGGCTAGCTGCAAGTTGTGGGGGGTTCAAAGTTATCTAGGGAGAAATGTAGTTTTACAGTGAGTCTGTTGGAGAGTCTGCTAGAGTCTGCACTGAGGAGGCAGATAGGAGCAGGATACCCCATTCCGGCTGGAATGCGGGGCGGCAGATTTTCCTGGAAAGGAAAGGAGAAGGCCAGGAAGCCTTAAAGGACTTTGTACATAATTCAGTGTTTATCCGCAAGCAAGCCGGGATGTAGCCGGGGCCGAAACCTGTCTTCCGGCTGCAGTGTATAGGAGAAGGGGCCACAAGGGTCCTCAAAGGCAGCAGCAGGAGTAGCGAACCTGGACGAAGTGGAAGAAGCCACTTATGCAAGTAGGGTTAAAACAGCAGTGAGGTAGGCTTGGAGGATAGCCCCCTCAGGTGCTGCTGGGCATGTGAGTGAAGCTGCAAGAGCTGCATGAATCTCTATACGAGCGACAAGGGTGTTCTGCATTTATCATTGTTGGAAGACAAGGAAAGTAAAGCCACAGTTCTCCCGGTCAGCAGTTGTCTTGTCTTGTTATTTATACGCCGGTACACAGCACAGGGTCCCATATCGTCTATCCCCGCAATACAAAAGAATCTGAGTGGGTTGCTTGTCCGCCGCACACTTCTAAAACTGGTGTCAGGGAAAGCCAAGTCTGCACCTAAGCTGGCACAGGCCCAGTCTAACCTCACTTTCCCTGCAGAATTTAACTGAAAAAGGCACATCCTAGAACTGAACCGACTGCTCCCAACAAGAGTTGTCATGTAGGCTATGATGCCTCCTTTGCTCTTTGCAGCCTAACAATAGTATTTACATAGTAACATAGTAAGGTTGAAAAAAGACATAGGGTATGTTCACATGACGTATTTGCATGGCGTACTTCAGCACATATTTGTGCCAATGTACGGCGTGCAAATTCAGTAAAATCATAGCACTCCTTGTGTGCTATGTTAAAAGAATGTATTTCCCGGCGCATACTGTGCGCCCATAAAGAGAAGTGAAATCTCACATCTTTCGGTTGCTTATGCGTTGGGAAATATGAAACTAAATAGGAAGCAGGCGCTCTTGAAAGTATGGTGGCATATGTGCACCGCAAAATGCCGCAATATTATTATCAGCTTAAAAATTTCCTTTATTCCTCCCTTCACCTCCATCTTTCCCTACCCATGGTTGAACTTGATAGACATTCAACGGGTGAAATAAGTATTGAACACGTCATCAATTTTATAAGTAAATATATTTCTAAAGGTGCTGTTCACATGAAATTCTTTCCAGATGATAGTAACAACCCATTCAATCCACACAGCCCAAAAAATCAAACCATAGATGTCCATAAATTAGATGTGCCATTGAGGACCTGGTCTTGTTGGCGGAAGCCAGCTATTTTGTATCAGTAGCCGTAGGTTGCTGACACGTGTACCTAGCATGGCTGATACCCAGCTATTATGGGCTGGTTTTCCCGGAATGGCTATAGCATTGGGTGGGTGGCCGTTCCAACGTTCCAGGACTGGTTTTTGGCAGGTCCTTGGAGGCCTTTTAAAGACCTGATAGCTGGAGAGAACAGCTTTTTTACCCCCAGGCTTGAGGAAGCCTGAACCAGTGGAGACTGGTGAAGTGAGTGCTGGTGGTGTTGGACAGTAGATCCAGACCAAAGGTAATAGAGATTAACTTTGTGTTTAGTTAGTGGTTAGACGGCTGAGGGTTTTGTTTATTTTATCTTCTCTATATGAACTGTGCCTGAGAATAAAGCTGACTGAGGCCAGTTTTATTCTCCCTCCTTTTCATTTGATTGGTCAATACTTCTCCATAGGTTATAATGGGTCACTGTCGCTTCTATTCTGATTGGTTGGTTTCTGCCGACCAATGAGAACAGCTTACAGAATTTGAATTACTGTATTTCCCGGCAATTTACAATATCCTGATTCCTGATGTAGCGCCGATCTCGGTGACAAACGTGTTGTTAGGGATTTGATTGATGAATGTTTACATAAGGTTTCAGCTCTTTTTCAGATAATATTTTACACCTAATAAAAACAATTTTTTAATCATACTCCATGCCGCACGGCGCTGAGAGCCGAGATTTCATTGCCCCGATCTCTCCATAGACTACAATGGGACAAAGTAGCTCGTGCTCTGATTGGTCAGGATAGCCAAGCCGCGGCTAGCTCAACCAATCAGCTCTTTTCTGCCTTTTTTACTATATTTTGAACTGTCCCGCCTTTTCATATGATTGGTCAATACTTCTCCATAGGTTATAATGGTTCACTGTCGCTCCAATTCTGATTGGCTGGTTTCTGCCGACCAATGAGAAGAGCTTACAGAATTTGAATTTCTGTATTTCCCGGCAATTTTCTATATCACAATTCCTGATGTTGCGCCGGTGACGGCGACAAACACGTTGTTATTGATTTTATTTCTGGATGTTTATAGAAGGTATTAGCTCTTTTACATAGAAGGTTTTACACTTAATAAAAACGATTTATTTACTAATACTCCATGCCTCACGGCGCTGAGATTTCATTGCCCCGATCTCTCCATAGACTACAATGGGACAAGTAGCTTGCGCTCTGATTGGCTGGGATAGCCAAGCCCCCGCTAGCTCTTTTCTGCCTTTTTTACTGTATTTTGAACTGTCCCGCCTTTTCATTTGATTGGTTAATACTACTACATAGCTTATAATGGGTCACTGTCGCTCCTATTCTGATTGGCTGGGATAGCCAAGCTCCCGCTAGCTCAACCAATCAGCTCTTTTCTGCCTTTTTTACTGTATTTTGAACTGTCCCGCCTTTTAATTTGATTGGTCAATACTACTCCATAGGTTATAATGGGTCACTGTCACTCGTATTCTGATTGGCTGGTTTATGCCAACCAATGAGAAGCACTTACAGAATTTGAATTACTGTATTTCCCGGCAAAATTCTATATCCAAATTCCTGATGTTGCGCCGTTATTGATTTTTTGTTAGTTATTTGATTGATGTATTTTTTTAGAAGGTTTGAGCTCTTTTTCAGAGAATGTTTTACACCTAATAAAAACGTTTTTTTGATTCATACTCTATGCCTCACAGAGCTGAGATTTATTTCTTGAGCGATCTTATATATTTTCACTTTAATTTTTAATGATCCACTTTTTCACTACATTTAATCGTTTTTAGACAGCTTTGATTTTTCACTTTATTCATTGATTCATTTGAAAGACAACTCTTTTTGCTATTCACTAACATGTTTAATGATTTCTCGCTGTTTTCCAGCCTGTCTCGAATCGGAATTCATGTTAGGCGCAGTCCCTCTGCGCCTAAGTCCCGCACTGCACCTCACACACAGGCGAGGCGCGGTGGACTTTACACCGCATGTATGAGTGCACCTCGGGCGCCGACATACATGAGGCGCAGCTTTCGCTTGAAATCGGCCGAAAACGTGCGCTCCGACGCGCCGAGATTCATACATGTCGCCCTTATTATTTAAATGCGGAGCAACAAAACCCAATACACTTTCCACCAGTTATGAGTACCATTTAACATATAATCTTTTTTTATCATCAGTTAAAATAAAGCTATTACCTAAAGTGTAGTCTTACTACAAAGACTAGCTTTCAACATGCAGGGACCGGTAATTGAAGAGTTTTACCAAATATATTGCTTTATTTTTTGGCTTTGTTGAGGAGATAATATTTATCAGCAATGAGTGCACATAAGTTCTTCTAGGTTACCGACATGCTCTCCCCTTCTCTCTCTGCTCTGTTACGTTACCATAGTTTGTACTCCCTGCAGCTAGAGAACAGTGTGTTATCTCAGACAAGTAATTAGTCTACTTTGTTTGTTTAATTTGAGCTGTCATGTCAGTGCTATTAGAAGGGCTGTGAATATCGTGTTGATATGCTAATCACTGCTATTGAACCACCCATAGAGACAAGATGCATAAATCTAAAACTGTTTTTGGCACGGTGAAACAGCATGATGAGACAACCCCTTAAATTTATCATAGGGAAACTAAAAACCCCTGATTTTTACTGGTTATATTGTATATTCCGTGCAACTAACTAATAAGGTAAACTCTGTTAGTATGGAGCAGAGGATCCTGTTATAACATCCACTAATACTATTTAACAGATCCTAATTTGCATGTCAGAATGCATTACACAGTCTCCTGTTTGCCTGGTGGCTGCAGTCTACCGGCATTGTAGCAAAACCAGAGATGGAAGATTTAATATAATATGAACTACATGCCTATCCATCATATTTCAATGAGTACTAGTGTCTTCATGGTCGAGAGGCTAAAGGCTTACTCTGAGAGATTGGAAGCCACCAAGCACCACTTACAGAGTCAGTGAACAGCTTGAATATACTTGGTTCAGAGGACATAGTCCATCTGTAGAAACCTGTTGAAAGGTTTACCTCCAGTTTCCTTCTTGTTCATTTCAGGTCTAATTCAGATTAGCGCACTTCTAAAGGTGCATTTTACTTTGCGCCCAATGTATCATTCTGAAGTCCAAAGTGTTTAGCTCACAGAGCATTGTCTAGACTGGATACAGTTGTATACATTTTGCAGCTGGGAGCAGGATTATATACATTGTCAGTATAAAAGGCCCAAACCTCTGAAAAAATAAACTGCACTACTAAACCAGAGCTTAATCATGTAGAAAGTCTGTTGAGTCTATTAATCCTCAACTCCTCATCTGTCATGCTAATAGGTCACAGTTTTAAAACAAATTACCTGAAAACATCTACCCATTTTCTCTTCAGTGTTTCACTACCACTTAATAGGTCCCCTGATACCAACTGGGACACCTCATGAACAGCACATGCAACTTAAATGCAGTAATTTCGTTTTAGAGCTCTTCACCACGACTCGGAAAGGAGAACAACTCACCATGTCTCAAAAGACTGTCAACATGGACTAGTTGCAAGAACATGTCAGCTTCATTACCTCTAAACTCTGTGACCTGTCAACTCCCCAAAGCATCCTCTAATTTGAAAAACTGAACAATGCTATTGAGTTGCAAGAAAGCGGATATCTACTTGAGTATCTCTACTAGATTTCAGACTTTGTGCTATCATGCCAAATAAATTGCAAACTCAGGAAAAAAGTATAAGATGAATAAAAAAAATTATTTAGTAATTTACTATAGCCATGGCAGTCAGCTGTTCGTCCCTGGACTAATTCCATGATACTGGCTAATTTTGTCAAAGGAACCGATAGTCAGAAAATATTTAATCTCCAGTGTCTGCTGCAGGGGCCTGTGGTATCACAGGGTGGCTTTTTAGATAAATGGCCATTCATGTATTACATGTTACATAATATTGTTGAAAAAAGACATATATCCATCCAGTTCAAACAAAGGTAGGGAGAAGATCTGGATGAAAGGAAGAGCTATAGGTAATTTTTTGAACTTGGCTTTCCCTTATTGTCCACAATAATATTCGAGTGTCCACAAAGAGAGATGCTAAAACTTAACTTTTATTAATGCAAATAATATGAAAACACTAAATAATATATACCCCAAATGACCTACCGGAATCCTATACCTGTCTAGATGTAGATAGATAGAGAAAGATAAAGTAACACAAAGTACCACTACCTATCCAAACAGCGGAGCACCCACCCCAATAAGGGCGACTTCGACCGAGAACCTGTCCCTAGTAAGAAAACCCTGGATCCAAAAATGGCAAGATATGGGTCAAAGGGATCTTTCACTTATTGTTCCAGAAAAAATTGGAATCCAAAAGGCAAGAACCAATCTGCTGTAATTAAATATTTCACCTTGTTGTAAGTAGTTGTCTTTCTTAAAGTCCTCAACCAATTACTTTGGTGACCAAAAGTAAATAACCAAAGTTTAAGGAAAACTTACCCCTCGGATAACTCGAACAATATGCCCATAGCTGAATATCATGATGATGACAGGTAAGACTAGGCAGAACAGGAAGAGGCAGACAATGTATGATACATTGTTGTGTGATCTTGAGTGCCAAACTACTGAGCAGGTAGTACCTGAGATTTCAAGTCCATAACTGCTCCAGCCTAAAAGGGGAGGCACTGTCCAGAAGAGAGAATAGATCCAAGATCCAGCAATACAAAGCCAGGCGTTTTTGTAGTTGGAGGCATCAACTTTTGTACACTTCAGCACTGTGAGGTAGCGTTCATAGGATAACATGGAGAGTGATATCAGGGAAACAATACCTATAATAAAAACACAAAACAAATTATAGGGAAGAAAATACATATTCCCAAAATACAAACGAAGCCTATAAATAAATTCTGTATATGGATTCTGTAGTTAGAGGGTATACACAGTAACATGTATTTACAAGTGCATATTGTAGTCACCAAGATATTTTTGTCCGAAGTGTCACAGAGTTAGAGATGTTTGACATTGGTTGAAAGAGCATGACCAGATCATCCCAGTATTACCCTGGCCCTCTAATTTCCCAGACTTGAACCCAGTTGAGTATCTGTGGGACCACCTTGGTCATCATGTTCATTTCAGGGATCCTTCTCCATGTACCCTCCAGCAGCTGTGGGATACAGTCAGCATGGTTTAAGATACCTGTGAAAACCTATTAGTCCTATCCTGTGTAGCTGCTTTGCGTGATGCACATGGTGGTTACTCTGCATATTAGCTGCTGGTCATAATAATTTGATTAAACTGTGTATATGCTGAGTATTAAGAGTTTTTCATTTTTCTAACCATTAATGAACCTAACTTTCCAAAAACAGATACTAGGAACTAGACTTAAACTCTTTAGCAGTACTTTATTTCATTGTATTCCAGTCCATTCCAGTGGTTATTGGCAGGTTTTAAAAACATTGAATCTAAAAAACCCTGGTAAATACTTGTAAAAACTTGCCCAAGCCATTGCAGCCCGGAGTGTCCATTTTCCAGTAGGGGTCATGACAGTTTGCTGAGGTCATGCATTTATTAATTCGGTGCAGCATTCCATTATACAAAAAGCGATAAAAAGTCCTTGCACTTCAATGGGCTTTGGTTTCCCCGAAACGTCACACGCACTTGTGGGGCCAGCCACCTGTCTACATGCTACTCTCCCTACACGCTATGTGTTGATACTATTACTGGAAAGATAAAGAAACCTTCTGTTCGTTTGGGTCAATCTCTAGATTATGCATGAACCATAAGTACTTTTTATCGCTTTTTGTATGATGGAATGCTGCATCAAATTAATAAATGTATGACATATTTTCAACATGGTGTTAACTGCAAAGCCTACTTAATTGCCATATTACTGAAGGAGTAAAGAGGAGCTCCATTGCTTGCAGTTTTGTTTGACTGCTAAGTTTCTGTGAACCACCATTCTTATCGTGTATGAACTGTGCTGAGGTCATGGACACCATTGATCCTTCTTTGCCTTTAGTCCATGTCTTTGCTCCTAAACTTTCTGTGCAACATACCTGCCCAAACCAGCTGTTTGCCAAGTGTCTTGTCTAGTTAATATGCCTTGATGTCTTTGGTTCCTGCCATCACTGTGGCTGCTTCTACTGTACCACTGGTGCAGTCTTCAACCTCTGCAAACTCTCAGCAACCCAGTCCTTTATGTGCCAACTCCCTCTTGTTTTGATGGCAATTCCAAGTTAAGCAGATGATTCTTAAGTCAATGTTCTATATATTTATAGGTCCAGAATCACTAGCTCTGTTTTGTCTGTGGAAACAATGGCATGGGTATCTGGATTTGTTCCTGGGTTTGTGGTGTCAAACATGCAAAAGTTCTTGGCCTTCAATGAACTTGAATAATGCTCCTTTGGTCACCTTTTGGGAAGTTCAGGCCAGATATATAAGAAATAAAATGGAGAGCCACGATTTGCCTGCCTCCTGGATGCTCCTGCATCTGTTTTTCTAACCAAATTTACATCAAAAGGTTTGTTGGATGCACTGGTAAAATTAATAAAACACAATGAAGAAAATCTACTCATAAAACAATACAATTGGTTTATTTAAATTTAGTGGATTATTTTTAATGTGTGCCTAGATTAGCACCTTCTTTCTAAACACCATTACAAGCTCCTATTCTTGCTTTTCAAGAGCAAACCATGCAGGTTGAGAGACAAAAATTTACTGATAATAAACAAAAACACATACGAATAGTGGGGGAGGCTGTCCTAGGCATTATTTCTTTTTCTTAGAAGACCTCCATTTCCATCATACTATCATGGTCTGGAACAGGCCTTCCTGAATTCTGGATTAGCTGGTAACTGAGCAAGCTTTGGTTTTCTGTTACCGGATTTTGTTGTTTCTCTGGTGAACTTCTTTTGGAGACTTTTTTTTTTTTCTCTATAGACTCTTTGACACTGCAGCTTGTTGCATTATCATCTATCTGAAATAGATTTTTTGCAGAAGTCTGACAGCAATTTAGTCCTTCTCTGGATTCACGAGCAAACTGGCCAAATTCTTTACTGGGAAGACCACTGCCACCTCTGTTACTTGCTTATCATGCGTCTGCAAGTAGAACATTTTTGAAGCTCAAGGTCTTTCACGACTTACAGAGTCTTACTTAGTGAGGATCATGTCAAAGTTCTTCCTCCACACTGCTACTGATGTATTACCAGATACTTTCTCTCTGTAACCCCTTTTCTCTCCCTGATACTGAAACTATTAAAAAAGCAAAGGGACAGCATCCAGCAGGTTGTAGAAAAACGTATCACTATCTTTGTAAAAGGTGAAAAAATGCTGCTGATATTCCTTTTTTTTCCGTGATGAAACTGAAACCCTGTCACACTATTTGGGAGAGAATCTGGGAATGGGTTGAAACGTAAGCCTACTTTACCTGTAATAGTCAAAATTTTAATTATCTCTCATACCCATACACAGGGGTTCAAGGACATACAAAGCTTCTTAGGTTTCACCAATTATTAACGGAAAATTATCCATATTTTCTAAATCTTGGCTGCTACTTTAAAAGTCCTTACTAAAGGAGAGGTTAATACTTCGGTCTGTACTTCAGCAACATAAACAGCCTTCCAAAACTTAAAACAGGCCTTTGCCCCAGCTTCCATCAACTAGATCCCTACAAACCAATAGTCTTGGGAGTTAATGCTGCATCCGTATGTGTGGATGCTGTACTCGCCCAAAAAGGCAATAGGAGGAAGACTCTGTAGTTTCTTCACTAAAGCATTTTTTTAGAACAATTATTGCATATAGTATAGGTCTGACAACAGTGAACTTCTAACCATTAAGTTGGCCCTATCTATACTGATCATAAAAACTTTCTATACTTGCAGTTTGCAAATCAGCTGAATTCCATCAAGCTTTTTAGGTCTGATTTTTTAATTCATACAAATGCCGTCTCTCTAGCTTTTGACCCTGAAAATTTGATTTCCTCTGAAAATAACTTTGTACGACAGAATTTAAATAAGAGGATTCTAATCTGTATATTTTCTTCTAAGGTTGCTTACCATCCAGTAATGTGTAGAAACCCAGAACTTAATTTTTTTGTCACTACTGATGGCCATTATTAGCTCATGATGTGTAGGGCTTAATTGTGGTCTGACTGTTTTACCCAAAAGGAAGTGATTTCACCAAAGACCTACAAATCGGATACTCTCTTTGCCAATTTTTGACTCTCTATGGATATTTTGGGAGATTTCATTAACAATCTACTCTTTTTCTAGCTGTTAATAGAATATGTGGTGTGCCTCAAAATAACTCAACACACAGCCAACAATGTCTAAACTGCTGGCAACAAAAGTGAGTACATCCCTAAGTGAAAATTGACAAATTGTACTCAAAGTATCAATATTATGTGAGGCCACTGCAACAATCCGGCGCTGTCAGTATACACTGACCCGTCGATTGCCGTTATATGGTGGATCCTCAGTGATCACCGCGGGCAAGATGGTAAAGGTGGTGACCAACGGTGACGGCCTAAGTGCAGGGCAAGGACAGCAGGTGTTGTTACAGGTGACAGGACACAGCAGGTATAGCTGTAAGCAGGTAACAGGTCCCAGATAGTCACCTGGTGCAGTGGCAAGTAACAGCAGGAATAGTATTGGATACTCGCAGGCTTAACATGGGGTTAACGCAGATAAACATAGCAGCAGGAATACAACAGCCAGAGGTCAAGCTCTATGTAAACACAACAATGAACTGACACTGGAGCAAGGGCAAAAAGTTCCTCTTATAGCCAGGGGTCACAGGTCAAGAGGCAGGAAAATGGTACACTGTCCCTTTAAACAGAGCGAGCAGAAGCAAGAGCTGAGAGCGAGCGGAAGCAAGAGCCGGTGAGTAAATGCTGGTGGCGGACATCACTGGTGGCGTTGCAACAGGGACAGAAGCCGCGACAGGTAAGTATATCCTCCCCTCTGGGCTCACTGGCTACCCCGAAAGTAACCAAGGGTAACCACCTTCTTCTCGGTATCCCAGAGGGGGTGGACTTGGGGAGCAGAAACAGAAACGGTAGTCAGGGTGAAAGGTGGGCGGGAATATGAGATGTCTTGATAGACCAGGGGCTCTTCTTGCAGTTGAGGCTCCTCAGCAGGCAAAACAGAGGCAACAGGCAGGGAATCAGGTGGACGGCATTGCACCGGATGGGTAGACTTGAGGCAGCGTGAGTGGCACAGCTTGCCCCATTGGATAACTTTACCCATTTTCCAGTCCAACAACGGGTTGTGACGCTGGAACCACAGAAGGCCAAGCAGGACCAGAGCAGATTAACTAGGTAGGATGTAGAAACACATTTCTTCCTTTTGAGAACTTCCGACATGGAGAGATACAGGTCTTGTACGGAACTGGACAGGCTCCTTCAGGATCTCCCCATTGATGGAAGAAGAACACAGTGGTTTCTCTAGCAGGGAGACAGGCAGGCAGAACTTCTCCAGCAGGGATGGGTGGACGAAGTTCTCAGAACAATCAAAGTCTAGAGAGCAGGGACATCAAAGGTAGCAAAAGAAGCATAACAGAGAGTGACCATAGTGGTCAGACGAGGAGCCGAAGCACCATCATTCAGGGTCACCAAATCAAGGAAACCTTGGCACTAGGATTTCAGGGGCACAGTCGGGCGGACTGGGCAGTTCTTAAGGTAGTGTCAGTTGCCGCCACACTAGAAACACAGGTTCAGACTGCGCAGACGGGTGTATTCTTCCACAGAGAGTTGGTTCACTTCCATGGGCTCATCGTGAGGGAATGCAGGTGCCTTGTGAGGTAGACTTTGGGGTGCAGGTACAAGGCATGGAGACTTGTTAGGCTGGGGGGATGAAGACTGCTGGTGAAGTTTGAGCTCTCTCTCCGAGTATCCAGGGTGATGAGGTCATCCAGGGTGGTAGGTAGGTCATGACCAGCCAGCTCGTCTTTGATGCATCCATTGAGGCCCCCCAGAAGGCTGCGATGAGGACTTCATTGTTCCACGTAAGCTCTGAGGCCAGGGTGCCAAACTGAATGGCATACTGGCCCACAGTGGAGTTGCCTTGACAGAACCGGAGCAGCAATGATGCAGCAATGATGCAGGTTGCTCAAAGATTTTTCTGAAGGAGCTCAGGAATTCCTGTAGATTTCCTTTCTGCAGATCTCCTCTTTCCCAGAGGGGTGAGACCCAGGCCAAGGCTTCATCTGTGATCAGGCTGATGATAAATACCACCTTGGCAAGATCAGATGGAAATTGGTGTGCCAGGACCTTGTAGTGGATCATATACTGATTGAGGAATCCGCAACACATATGGGGGTTTCCGAAGTAATGGGCAGCCAGAGGTAAGTGCAGGCTAGGACAGGTCATGGCAAAGGAAGACAGAGCCACTGCAGGCAGCGGAACAGGTGTAGGTGCCGGTGCAGACACAACTTCATCCAGACGGGTGGTAATGGTCTGCAGCTTCTGGAAAAGTTGCTCCAGGTGGACGCCATAACGGTTTACTTTGGTTACGATGTCTGGCAAGGTCAATTCGACAAGTTTCAATGTATGGTCAGTTCGTACTGTAACGATCCGGCAGTGTCAATATACACTGACCTGACGATCACTGCTATATGGTGGACCCATGGTGACAGCTGAAGTGCAGGGCAATGACAGCTGGTGCCGTTACAGGTGACAGGACACAGCAGGTATAGCCTTAGGCAGGTAACAGGTCCCAAGTGGATAACGGACTAGTACAACAGCAGATAGCAGGTAACGTACTAGTGCAGCAGCAGGTAACAGCAGGAATAGTACTGGGTACTCGCAGGTTTAACATGGGGTTAACACAGGTAAACATGGGTATTGCAGCAGGAATACAGCAGCCAGGGGTCAAGCTCTATGTAAGCACAACAACAAATTGACACAAACTGACACGGAAGCAAGGGCAGGAAGTTCCTCTTATAGCCAGAGGTCACAATGGCCTATGACTACTGCAGGAGTTACATTTCGTTGCAAAGAAGACCAGAAGACAACAGAAGAACGGCAGAGGAAGACGCATCACTGGATCCCAGGTGAGAGGAGAGGTGAGTAAAAGTTTTTTTTATTTACAAAAGGCAGCAGTATCCTTAAAAGAAAAACATTTGGAGAATCCCTTTAAATGGTCAGCACTGGAGCTAACTATATATTACAGCCGGGTCTCACTGCAGATGGTGCAAGTACAGCTTCTGAGCGAAAATGTATGACACCCAGGATATTTTCTACCTCTTTTGGGAGTCTCCCAGACATATCAGAAGAGTTGTCAAGTATAGTATTTATAGTATGGTATGTATATAGCTCAAGATCACACTATTCACAGTAGGTGGTAGTCACAGCTCACCCCCTCCTGCTCCCTGTACAATGACTTTTGCACATGTCCCGACTAGAAAACATTCTCCATAGGTAATTTCCAGTCTATTATTTCCTACTTTCCATGTGACTGGTGTAAAGCACATGCCTAAATGGTGTTCATAGCAGGTTATGTAAGATGGCTAAAAATTCTACACCACTATCCTGTTTTCATTAGTAAAAAAAATACAGATAATGCATTCCCGTTGAGTGTTATTGAAAGGGCTATGTGAACATTAATGTGAGTGTGAGGAGGTTAATGAGATGTCATTGCCGTTTCTGCAGTACACTGATCTATGCGTGAGACGTACATCTCTGTTCCAGTGAGTTTGTATAACAGTAACATTCTTCCTTTAGCAAGACTCCGTGAGAACATAGCTAAACACGGATGACCAATAGATTGACCACGTCATGCATGTAATCCTTTGTGGCATTTTCAGCTGATTAACTGCTCTTCAGCTTCAGCTGTATTACATAACATGTTTAATGGTTCTCAAGCTGAGAATGTTTGCAAATTACTTATATAGGGTTTTTACCAACTCAGTCTTGCTTGTTTTGATACCATGCCATTAGATACATTTTTTACACAAGACAATATGCACAATATTTGTTCATCAAACCTCCTAATCATTAGGATACATTTACACAGCTGATTTGGATGCTGATTCTGGCACAGATTCGGCATTGTATCTGCCTCAGAATCAGCATCCAAATCTGACTGCAATCTGCCTTACAATCTTTCTAATAGAAAACCTGTACCACAGTGTATTCAATGCTGATTTTCCTCAGAGCTAAAATGGCCACACGAGTTTGCTAACGTGTCGATTGGCCATTGGTGGATGCACTGGAGATGGGAATTTCGGTGGTGCCTTAGCTGCAACATGTGTTCCTACTCTAAAGGTTTTTTTTGAGCATTCTTTCATCAAGCAGGCATAGTCAGTATTTCCCAATAATTGAACAGGACTAGACATGAAGACGTCACACCCCCCACAATGCATTTGGCATTCTTATTCATATATAACATATGTATTTTTCAACTACTTGTTAGTATAAAAAGACCAGATATAATACCTTGTGCTTCAAATAATTAAGACACCCATGTATTTTTAGTATGTGGAAGGTACTGCTCTCTCTCAACTTAAAAAAAAATTGTCTTTTAGAAAAAATACCACAATCCTGTCCCAAAGATATGAACTTCATCTATTCATCCATTTACCTTTATGGTTTCCAGCCCTGCTGCATGTACATGCCCTGTCCCTACAGTAGGCACTCACATAGTTACATAGTACGGCTGAAAAAATACACGTGTCTGTCAAGTTCAACCAAGGGCGGGTGAAGGGAAGGAGACAAGGACTTTAAGCCCAGCCTCCCCACTGGTGAATGCCCTGAAACCCACTCTGCAAGAACCAATCTGGTCCAGGGTAGACCTCATCTCTGACCCCAGAGCTGCCACCAGCCAGGATCCAGAATTTTACATGGCTACATATGCATTAATATTTTTAGTTTCAGGTAGATATCTACAGTAAGCCTTTCTTGAAACTCTCTACAGTTCCTGCTGTGACCAGCTCCTCAGGCAGGCTGTTCCACAGATTTACAGTTCTTACAGTGAAGAACGCCCTTCTCCTCTGGAGATTGAATCCTTTTTTCTCCAGCCGAAGGGACTGTCCTCTTGTCTTTTCAGGGGGCTTTACATGAATTAATTTTTCCTCATAATTTTTGTAGGGACCATTTATATATTTATATAAATTAATCATGTCCCCCCAAACTGTCTTTTCTTAAGACTAAATAAGTTCAATTCTACTAGTCTCTCCTCATAACTAAGATGCTCCATTCCCCTTATAAGTTTGGTTGCTCGTCTTTCTACTCTCTCTAGCTCCATTTCATCTTTTCTATAAACTGAAGCCCAGAACTGAACAGCATATTCTAAGTGAGGTCACACCAATGTTTTATACAGCGGTAGATTTACATTCTTGTCACGCGAGTCCATGCCTCTTTTAATACATGCCAATATCCTACTTGCCTTAGATGCAGCTGATTGCCACTGCATGCTGCTCTGTCATCTATGATCTACAAGAACGCCCAGATCTTTCTTGACAAGCGATTCTCCAAGTTTTTCTCCCCCTAGGACATACGATGCCTGTAGATTATTTCTACCCAGATGCAGAACCTTACATTTATCCACATTGAACCCCATCTGCCAAGTGGATGCCCAAGCACTCAGTGTGTCCAGGTCTGCTTGCAATTTATGAGCATCTTCCATTGATTGCACTACACTACATAGCTTGGTGTCATCTGCAAAAATAGCTTAGTGTCATCTGCAAAAATAGCTAATGATAGTAGCTGAAAAAGCACATTTCTGAATAAACTATTATCATGAGATAACTCTATGAAAAATACTAGAATTAGCATGTAAGTCTGTGCCGTCATTTTAAAGATCCTGCAACCTAAGGGGCATTGGGGCAAATGTATCACTGTATGTCTGCTTATTTCACCTAATTGATACATATAGCGGGAAGTGCACTAGACAGGAGTGGCTATTGTGACTATAGTGACTATTCATATGATTTGACAGTAATCACTTTGATTGTAAGTTCTACAAGCACCCTCATTTTATCTGTTAATAGGGTTGTTACTATGTAATGTTTGATTTTGTCTGTACCAGTCACCTCTGCATTGTGAAGTGCTGCGGGAAATAATGACTGTCGGAACGGAATGCCTGGGGCGTACCAGTGAAGTTGAATCTTGGTGCTCATCAGTAAAGTTAATTCTTGGGGCCCATTCTACAGCAACTGTACATGACTGCATCTGTCTCTTGCTTTCTGCCTTTCTTTTCTGCCTTTCTCACTGAAAAACAGCCCAAGATCTGCCATGCCTCGGAGCCCACTGGGGGTTTCAACTGTTCTCCTTTTGGCCAGTCCAAACCTTAGAGCTATGAACATTAAGATAATCATATTATTAATAATAAATTTCCTCCAAGGTTTTCAGGGCATGCTTAAGTTTTTTTTAATACTTCAACAGACCTACAACAGACTCCCATGCCGCTATGCTCATGGTCGCTTGCGACCTACCTTCAGTTTGCCATGCAGCTTTTCCTTCCTTGTTTGGCCATGCTGTAAGCACCATGCAGCCGCCTTGATTCTCCTGGCTCTATAGGGAGGCGCGGCCATATCCTTCTAATATTTATTTCCACAGTGTGAGCAGAGTTGAGCTTATTCTGCCAATTCCCTTGCACCTGTGGGGTTATAAACCAACTCCTCACACTTCTGGGCCTCATTCTTGTTTGTGTTTGTATTTGTCTAGGTGGCTGTTGTCTCTGCTGGTGGTTCATTGTTTCCTGTCTGTGCCCTAGCTGGTCGGATGCTCCTGATCATTTGTATGGTCCTAGCATGTGTGCTCCTTATCTGTCTGAGCTCCTTGCAAGTGTGTGCTCCTTACCTGTCTTAGCTCCTGGCTTACTCCTGGTTTTACCTTGTATTCTTTATCTGTTTCTACCTGTGTTCCTTGTCCGGTCTTTATATATTTCTTGACCTCTGTCTTTGTGGCCTGGCCTCTGTTTATAAAAATCCACAGACAGCACTTCAACAATTCAACTGTCTTTTATTGACCAATAGTGCAATGTTTCAGCTCATTGCTGAGACTTTTTAAAGCAATAGTATAGTGTCAACACTCCATTTAAATACAATTTGAACAAATAAGTGACATCTTTGTTAATTAATCATGCAAAGTCAATGACATAATAAACGTGAATAATATTACAATATGTATCATAACCATATAATGTGTAGATAATAATATAATAAATATAAACAGTGTAAATACCTCATGCAGTGAATACATGTAATGACCGCAATATCACGAAGTTCGGCGTTCTCAACCTAATTGCGCATGTCAGGGGAGCGTCTCGCGAGACCTCGCTCCTCACTGAGCTGAATGCCGGAGACCAATGCACAACATCAGCGCAAGGGCACTGTGTATATCTGAATACAACGGACGCCATATTACAACCTGGCAAGGTAATATAAAGGAGATAGCTGTATAATATATTCCTATCACCCCACCTAACCGCGATTCCTCCACCTGTCACGATCTTCACTACTGGTATAACCAGCAGTAGAATCATGTCCATGGTGTACATTTACCAGAAATCCACGGAGTAAACCATAGATCTGGCAATGTAACAGGACCACAGTATGTAAGGGCACAACTTTATATATAATAACAGCACTATAGTTTCCAGTAATCTATCACCCAGTATATAAAGTGGGTGATAGATTACTCACCGATATTTTTGTTAAACCGACTGATCGCAACAGTTTGGTAAGATTTGATAGTTTCCATCCAAAATCCAAAATAATTTGCCATACAGTCAAATGTTGAGAGTTAAACGAATAGTACAGGACCCTGATCTTGTGGATAATAGAATGACAGAAATGAGTAAAAAAAATTTAAACCGTGGCTATCCGTCTAAACTTATCGTTAAACATAGGAAAAAAGTGGAACAATTAAAAAGGGAAGATATTATTAGTCATGAAAAAGAAAAATCCATTGATAATAGATTAACTTTTGTTACTTCCTATTCTCCACTAGGTGACAAAATTAGGAATATTATACATAGGGAATGGCACATTCTTGGTGATACATTACAATATATTCCTGAATTTAGAGTTCCCCCACGAATATCTTACCGTAAATCCAAAAACCTTAAAGATCGTTTGGTTAGATCCGATTTGGGATCGTTAAAGAAAAAAGATGATCAGTTGAGGTTTTCTTCTATAAAAAATGGTTGTTTCTCCTGTTTGAGATGTAACAAGTGTAAATCATTAATGAAAGGTGGTAATTTTGTACATCCTATTACAAATAAGGTATTTAATATTCGGTTTCATCTAGCTTGTGGCTCGAGTTTTGTTATTTATGTTATACAATGTCCGTGTAAATTATTGTATGTGGGGGAAACGACAATGGAGTGTCGTACTCGCATTAACAAGCATAAGTCCACAATTAGAAAGGGTAGAATGGGCTTACCAGTATCTAGACATTTTATAGAGAAAGAACATAAAATTACGGATCTAAGATTTTTAATAGTTGATCATGTACCTAAGTTAAGGAGAGGTGGAGACCGCCAAACAATCCTTAGGCCATGTTCACACGGCTTAAAATGGGCCGTATTTCGGTCCGTAATTACGCGCCGAAGTGCGCCAATTACGGCCCGAAAACGGCCCATTCATTACGGTAATTCACAGTTCTCATAGAGAACTATGGATTACGTCTCTCTCCCCGCCGGCTGAGCGGCGGGGATAATGAATTCATTTTACGGCGATCATGCGCTAGCAGTGATTGTCTATGGGCCGGCGAAGTGCCGGCCCCCCGCTCCCCCCCCGTCCACACGGCGTAATTGCGGGGCGAAATTACGCCCTGCAAATACACCGTGTGAACATAGCCTTAAAAGAAAGGAATTGGAATGGATATTCAAATTGGATACGTTATATCCGAAGGGGTTAAATTTGGAATTTAGAGTGTTACCTGCTATGAGTTAGTTCGTGTCTGAGTTCTGTTTACTCCTTCTCATTTATCGAATATGTAAACACTAGTATAGTGTCTTTTGATTTTATTATGATTATGTTTAATATATTTTTTAATTTCTTTTCAGATGACTTTGGATGACTGATTGTTTTTATGGAAATTATGTCAAATGGATCATGGTGTTCTCTACCTGACTTGCCATAGAATGAAAAGGATGCTGTAATTTTGCCATATGGAGCCATTTGGGATGCTGTCATCTTGGACATAGCATTTGTCCTATAGCGCTCTTATTATATATAAAGTTGCTCCCCTACATACTGTGGTCCTGTTACATTGCCAGATCTATGGTTTACTCCATGGATTTCTGGTAAATGTACACCATGGACATGATTCTACTGCTGGTTATACCAGTAGTGAAGATCGTGACAGGTGATGGAATCGCGGTTAGGTGGTGTGATAGGAATATATTATACAGCTATCTCCTTTATATTACCTTGCCAGGTTGTAATATGGCGTCCGTTGCATTCAGATATACACAGTGCGCTTGCGCTGATGTTGTGCATTGGTCTCCGGCATTCAGCTCAGTGAGGAGCGAGGTCTCGCGAGATGCTCCCCTGACATGCGCAATTAGGTTGAGAACGCCGAACTCCGTGATATTGCGGTCATTACATGTATTCACTGCATGAGGTATTTAGACTGTTTATATTTATTATATTATTATCTACACATTATATGGTTATGATACATATTGTAATATTATTCACGTTTATTATGTCATTGACTTTGCATGATTAATTAACACAGATGTCACTTATTTGTTCAAATTGTATTTAAATGGAGTGTTGGCACTATACTATTGCTTGAAAAAGGCTCAGCAATGAGCTGAAACATTGCACTATTGGGGAATAAAAGACCGTTGAATTGTTGAAGTGCTGTCTGTGGATTTTTCTGGACTTCGTGAGGCCCGTGGACAGGGTTTGGACTTGCACTCAAGCTTATGGTTGGTTACCGGTGCTGCTGAATATATTTTTATAGTGGCCTCTGTTTATGTCTGTTTGCCTACGCCTCCGTTTATGTCTGTATTTCTAAGCTTCCGTTTTTCTTTTCACCTAGGCCTTTGTTTATGTCTGTACTCCTTGGCTTCTGTTTATATCTGTTCCCCTAGGCCTCAGTTTCTGTCTGTCTTTCTGTATTCCTCTGTTTATGTCTGTGTGCCTCCTTGTTTGGTACCTTGCATGTTTTATGTTTGCCTTGTCTGCTCCTCTGATTCCTGTTCCTGTTTGCTACCTCTCATTGGCACTTCTGACCCGCCTGGTCAGCTGCCCCTGTTGGGGACTGCTCGGAGGTTGCACCTAGTGACCATCAGAGTAAGCTAACCTTACCATCAAAGGCTCTGTGAAGAACCCCGTGACCGCTTTGTTACGCCCCCCTCGGAGCAAGCCCGGTAGTGGCCTAGTGGGTCCACAACCCTCTTTAACCCGCCAAATTTATTACACCTATGTGTGATAGTTTAATATGTTTTGCTGTTGTATAGTTTAATTTCATTGAGTTACTGGAGAAAATTATTTAGTTGAAAGCCATATATAAGGAAAATAATTTCTTCATGCACAGTACAGGATTTCTGGGTTTCTAAGATGTTCTAGATTTCCTAACTGCTTCACTAAAAAAAAAAAAAAAAATGCTTGAATATCTTAATCTCTGGACTACTGAACATCAGAGGAATTTTTGAGTAAGAAAATTCATTCTCCACCTGTAAACCTTATGTCAAGAGAAGGATTGATGCTTTTAGACAACTGTATTATAGAGAGGGATACATTTCCACGAAAGAATGTGCAGTTACCAGTATGACATTTATTTACAGCAAACAATTGTGATATTTCTTGTTGAATGTTACAAAAAGTCAATCAAGATGCCAACACGTAATAGTGTGACTGCTCCTGAAGGTCAGCAATGCAGCAAGAATACTGGGATGGCGCTAACACACCAATTAACTAGCGCAATACTGCAGAAAGCGTAGTCTGACAACAGCAAAAATACATGTCACATAGATTATTAAAACTGAAGGGATCTTATAAGGAATTGCAGTTAGTAAAATGAATGGTGCAGCATAGTGATCCAGATAATGGTTACATACATCTCGCTTCAGTACGTTATCTATGCCACTTTGCTACATCTGTACAGTAAAGAGTACAATGATTACCTCTCTGAATCACTGTTTCCTAAGTTAGGCAGACTTGGGTACATCAAATTACATCACTCTAATGCAGTAGTTAGATTTGAAAACTAATCTACATCAGCTTTATTCTTAGTACAGCACACAGTACTAGGTCAGTATACAACATACACACCATACACCCTTGCCTCTCAATTACATGTGACAAACACAGAGCCAGTGGGCTAAGGGGCCGTTTACACGGCAGAGGACAAATACTGGTCGGTTTATCTGACCGGTATTTGCCCGGTTTGTGTGCCGTCCCCATGGCCGCGAGGGAGCGGCTTTTCTCCGCGATTTCTCCCCCTTCCCATTCACATGTTCGTAACCGAAAACCGGATGGAAGAATGAGCATGTAGAATGTTTTTCGGGCCGCCTGCTGCTCGGGTTTTCCATAGAAGCCCGCTGTGTTCATTTGCAGACGGTTTTTCAGACGGTCTACAAAACCGCAAACCGTCTGAAAAACCGGCCACAAACCCGCGCTGTGGGGACATGCCCTAAATGTAGCCAGTCACATAATCTTAAGCAACCTGCAAAAGTCAAACACAACAGTCGAGGACGAGGTCTGGACGCAGAAGGACTGGATCTCCAATTTCCCTGGAGGACACAACCAGTGCTTGACACAGGTAGCAGCGCCGGGACAGGGAGCAGGCACCATCATGGTTAGGCACTCTGGTGCACACCTCCTTACAGATCAGTTCAGTAACTCCTCGGCAGAGGCACAGCAATGACAGCCCTACCCTGGCCTATAGTCATCCTTCAAAATAGGAAGCTCAGTGCTAAAGAGGTGGAAGGTGATTGATATTATACAACCTTAAAGGACATCTTGGTCTTTTACTGACCACATGGCTCATCATAACATCTCTGGTGGAACAATTTGAGCAACCAGATAAAAGTACATGCACCATAGAGAGCCTGCTAGGACACTTCCATTTAGTATATGCATATGGTATCTTAGGTCATTTAGCAATATGTTAAGGAGTAGTTTCATTGATGCAGTCTTATGTTTAAAAAAGCTCCCTTTGAGGGCAACCAAAATGTTGATGTGGCCTTCAGTGAAAATATGTTTGACACCTCTGCTCTAACTCCACATCAGTGTCCTTCACTGACCATGGTCTATACCAATAGCAGCTACTATGAGATCCAGAGGTTAAATTAACCCACTCAGGTGTAAAAACATTTGACCTCTTTGAAGGGTATAATAAATGTGAGGCTATATCCTAACTAGCACTGCTATTCTTTCGTATATGATGCTATTATCCATACCTAATTCACATTACTTATGCTGCTGTATGCATTTTTATTATCATGTGAAGGAGGCTCATATAATTTTGCAATGGAGCCCTCTAAATTCTGTTCACATCCTTTGTCTGAGCCTACTGCCTAGCACAACAAACAACCATTCTCTGGTCCTGGCTCCCATAGGCCAGCAGCGCCTGTTCTTTCCCAGACTGGGAGTCTTAAGAACAAGCTAGCTCTCCCAGGTGGCTCTCAAATAGCTCAACTAGCTCTATATTTGGAGTGGAGTTGCACTTCTACACGCTCCACACTCCTGCTGGGTCTTGTGACAGGTGTTTGACCCAAAATACAGCAGAGAAAGACCTTTTTGCTGCTGTACACTCTATAGTGGCACCAACATGCAAATTCTGTCATCCACACTGCCACATACACCCCCTTTAAGAAGGGTGGAAGGAATTTTCACAATGCACGACCCTCCCTCCAGGGTCAAAGCTCCTACATTGGAACACAGCTCAAACTGTTTTTGTTTTATCAAGGAAGGTACCATACTGTTTTCAGGGTTTTTCCTTTTCTTTATACCTTCCAGGACACAAGGACATCACTCCTCACTTTCACAACTTGCAACCAGTTTCTTTCTTTATCAACTTTATCTGTTTTGGAATACATCCCACTAACATGCATCACCTTATTACTAACATCTGCACCTGGCTTCCATCACAGGCAACATCCAGGTTGTTGTACTTAGCAATGTGAAATGTCTCACATCCTCAGTGGCTGGTTTACATGGTCCACACTCCGCGTAGACATTGGATTACAGACTTCACCGACCCCAGACAGGCCACATCCACTATCACTCTCCAAACTACCAGCTTGGCGGTAACTGTTCATATACAACATCTCACAAAAGTGAGTACACCTCTGACATTTTTGTAAATATAGTGTTATATCTTTTTATGGGACAACAATGAAGATATGAAACTTTAATACAATGTAAAGTAGTGAGTGTACAGCTTGTATAACAGTGTAAATTTGGTGTGCCCAGTTTGCCATCTTCCCTCCTTGCGACTTGTTCGTGTTACATGGTCTCAGATGTAAATTTGGCATTATCACTCTCACAGTCTCTCATACTGGACAATATGGCACCTCATTACAAAGGACTGTCTCAGCATCTGAAAAAAGGAATTGCTGCTGTACATAAAGATGGCCTAGGCTACAAGAAGATTGCCGACACAATGAAACTTAACTGCAGCATAGTGACCAGGCTCATACAGTGGTGTAACAAGTCAGGTACCACTCAGAACAGGCCTCGCCATGGTTGACCAAAGAAGTTGAATGCACGTGCTCAGTGTCATATCCAGAGATTGTCTTTTCAAACTAGACACATCAGTGCTGCCAGCATTGTTGCAGTGATTAAAGAGGTGGTAGGTCAGCTTGTCAGTGTTCAGACCACACTGCATCAAATGGGTCTGCTTGGCTGTCGTCCCAGACCACATGCTGCACACTGCATAAAATGGGTCTGCATGTCTGTCATCTCAGATGTCACATTTCAAGGCTTTATTTGAGCAAACATGGTACAATAACCAAAGGGAAACACTTGAAATAAAGATGGAAAGGTGGATCCTTGGGACCGCGGAGGCAGACTCCACCTACCGCGGCCAGAGAAGTAAGGCCTAGAACCGAGTACTATCCACAGAACACAAGGATTCCACCAAGGGGGAACACTCTGGAACACCAGACTCAGCTAGGAGGGACTGCAGAGGACCACCGGACAACACCAGAAGGGACTGCAGAGGACCACCGGACAACACCAGAAGGGACTGCAGAGGACCACCGGACACCACCAGGAGGGACTGCAGAGGACCACCAGGAGGGACTGCAGAGGAACACCGGACACCACCAGGAGGGACAGCAGAGGACCACCGGACACCATAAGAAGGGACAGCAGAGGACCACCGGACACCATAAGAAGGGACAGCAGGAACCTTCCAGGAGACACGGCTGAGGGACACAGGAAACTTCCAGGAGGCACGGCTGAGGAACACAGGAACCTTCCAGGAGACACGGCTGAGGAATACAGGAACCTTCCAGGAGACACGACTGAGGAACACAGGAACCACTCAGGAACGCAGCCAGGACAGGATGCTTGAGGTAGTGAAGCTGGCCTTGGCCCTGCAACACCAATACTCAGGCCCAGACTGTTGGTAGGAGGTGTCTTTTATAGGAGTCAGCAGATGAGGAAGTGCTGCACCTGGCCAGCCCAGTTGGAGGTGTTAACTGTTGCAGCACTGAAGAGAACTAGCAAATTCCAACCGCCAGGATCAAACACACAACACACAGAGAGCCCTGTTTAGTCCTGCCAATGTATTATGCTGAATATACTAAGTAAGGTCCAGTTCAAGTAAATAAAGTGTGTCTTGCCTACAGTCAAGTATGGTGGTGGGAGTGTCATGGTTTGGGGCCGCATGATTTCTGCCAGCTGTGGGGAGCTACAGTTCATTAAGGGAACCATGAATGCCAACATGTACTGTGACATACTGAAGCAAAGCATGATCCCTTCCTTTCGGAAATCAGGTCACGGGGCAGTATTCCAATATCTTAATGACCCAAAACATACCTCCAAGAAAGCCACTGCCTAATTTACTGTTTTAAAAGCTGTACACTGACTACTTTACATTGTGTCAAAGTGTCATATCTTCAAATGTTTATGTGTGCAGAAACATACGTTATACTTGGTGTACATTGATTTTAACCTATATGCGAAGGAAGGGGTGCTTCCATTTTGGGTTTCTGTCCCCGCCCACTCTCACAGGTTGTCATAAGAAGGGCAGCTTGCAGGTTGGGTGTTTTTTATTTTTTTATTTATTTATTTTTTCTCTCTGAAAAATGGAGGTCGGTTGACCCAGCGAGAGGCCTGATTGGCTCGATTGAGGGGTTTAAAGATAGGATAGGACCTGCCCGATTTTGAGATCACGTTAAAAGTCGTGGGCAGCGTAAAATTCTTTTGATCAAAATATGTGAACCGAGAGTCTCAAAGTTTTTTCATATCTTCAGTGTTGTCCCATGAAAAGCTATAACACAATATTTACAAAAAGGTGAGGGGTGTACTCATTTTTGTGACATACTGTACATCTATGTGATTAACAATCACATTTATTTTGCAGCCAGTATTAGGTATAACTTGTCACTAAGGATGACACACAGCATGATTTATGTGTAAAGTCAAAGATCTCACAAAATTGCATTACCTCAAAACCACATTTGTTTGCTTTGTTTCTACATGGTCAGCATGGCAGTCTCCCACATACTCCACATTTGCTTCTTCTATCTCACAGTTCAAGCCCTGGAACATCATCTCAATAGCCTCATGACTAAGACTTTGCTTATCAGAAAAATAGGCCATCTCCTCACTATTGCAGGTGCCAGCTTCTATGACCATCTCAATGGCATAGGCTTGTTGACCTCTTCTTATGGACGGACCATAATCAACTTTCTTTTCAGTACTAAACATAATTCTTCATTACACTGTGCCCTATTCTCCTGGTGAGGGACACCCCTTAAGTCACTGCAAGCAAAAAGTCAGCAATAACTCATTTCCAGCTGATGTTGGTGAGCGCACACAATCATTTGACTCAGCACAATATGCATGACTCACACCCTGTCTGGAAATCAGAGAGTACCAAAATCTCTAGGGCCATTGTATAGACAGTATAAGCAATTACCAAATCAGTTCTAGCAGCTGCATGCTCTTCCACCTGGGCCTTCGCTTCTACATAAGTACTGAATGCACCCTTAAAAATTGAAGCAGTAACCCCTGTTGCACTGTGCACCATCACATTCAGCATGCATGTTAGTATTCATATGATTATCAATAACAACCCCAACCTATAGGGAAGATTTTCTAATGGTTCAATATTGGGAACGAGTCCAAGCACACACTTCAATAGCTCTATTTAGCAGCTCATTTTCTTCTGCAAAATATGAAGATGTTTTCTCAAAATCTTTCTCCTTCCAAGCAACTTACACACCATCAATTTTACCTAGTAACATAAAGTCAATAGCTGACCCATTTGTTTTGGTTTAAATAGCATGTCATACAGGCTATGTAGCATATTTATTAACTAAAGACATATTATTTAGAGAACATGACATTATGGGTGTTATTTTTATACTCATGCTTGTAGACAACTTACTTTAAACAGAGTCTATCAGACTTATCACAGTCTAATCCAATCAAAAACTGCAATGGTCTCCCTGCTTTCAGAGCTTCCTTTCTGTTATGGCTGCATTTTCAGAGGCACATTGTATCCATTCATCATATTGTGTGGTCTCAACTCTGTTCCTTGCACCACCAGAAGATTAGCTGAAGGCATGACCTTCAGGGGATGCAAGGAATGGAGTTTCATTCTTTTTGTAGTGTTTCTGTTTTTCTACAGATTTCCCAGTCATACTCATTGGACTACGTTGGACCAGTGTTGTATCCATTTTTTTAATAAAAAAGGTCAATGAGGGATGCTGTCGGGGAGTGTGTACTTAAAGAAAGTGATTTTTTTTAACCATTTTAATCCAGTGTTAGTAATGGATGTGTTTATCAGATGTCTCTCCATTACTAGCACTGTGGCTTTGTGTTAACCAGTGGTAACAAAGGCTGACACTAACCCCCTCTATCACCTCAGTAACCAACATGCCAGGGCAAGAGCCGATGTACCATAAGAAGTCCACTTACCCTCATGGTCCGCTTCTGGGGTAGCTGCAGGCTGGTATTTTTAGGATAGAAAGGAACCAATATCTATGGACCTTCCCGTCCTGAAAGTTTCAGCCTGCAGCTGCCGTTTTTACCTTGCACAAACACAGCGCTCCCCTGTACTTGGAACTTCTATAATATAGAATTCAGAGCCATGTGCAAGCTTGACCGACTCTTCATTCTGAACTGTACCTGTAATATTCTAAACTAGGAGTGGGGCCTGCACCTATCAGGCTTTGACTGCATATCCTAGCAATATGGCATCCAAGTGTATTGTGGGAATGCCTCTTTAACAAAAACTCTGGAATACACAAAATGGAATAAAAAGTGATTAAAAAGTTGTATATACCTCAAAATGATACCAATACTAACTACAGGTAGTCTGTCCAAAAATAATCCATGACAAAGCTCAAATGACAGAAAAAAAAAAATATTTTTGGAAAATGGCAATGTACAACATACTAAATATAGAAGTAAAGTTAAGCAAAAACTATATAAATTTGTTGAAGGGACATCAGAAAGGAGTATTTTTTGTTAAAACTATTATTCCTGGAAAACTGGTTATTTTTCATAATGTTTGGCAATATATTTTCGTATCGATAGTCCTATGTAATGAAAAATTGCATTAAAAATATTGTCTTTCTTCAGCTGTGAGAGAAAACTTCTGTATGGCAGGGCAGGCTAATCTCACTTTAGCTGCTACTTATTTCTTAACAGTCTTATTAAAACTAGTAGCTAAAGACATAATGATTGCTCTGTTGTTTTCTCCACAGGGATTTATTATAAAATGATACTAAACCATAAGCAATACATGTAAGGAAATGAGGGTGATTTTCTTCTGCACTGTGGAGACGGTTTCTTCACATTATCGGTTATTGTGATAAAACTTTAAATTTCAGGCCCCAGCCAAACCCCATCTGTGCTTTGAGTCACAGAAGGGGAAATCAGGAGTGTAATAAACAAATGGGAACTTTAAAAAAGTATATTAAAAAAAATCAACTACCTAATCTAAAAAAAATCCATATAATAGTTGTATATTACTTGTCAATATGTAAAATTAAATTTTGATGGTAGTGTCCCTTTAAATCTCCATAATTGTACTGAACTGCAGCATAAATTCACCACCTCTGGAACCTGCACCTATCAGACGTTGATAGCATTTCCTAGAAATCTGCTATTAAACTCTACAGTGGGAACACCCCTTTAAGTATAATATAGTCCCTCTGAGTGTAACTACAGTACAGTAGACTAAACAGACTTGAAAGCGCACTCCGAGACAATAAACTAGGGGATTTTTATAAGTTTATTTGGGGGGAAATAGTTGCAGGAATGCCAAGGATGACATTTGTTAAGAATGGGGTAAACTAAAAGAGTGCAAGAACTCTGTAGAGACTAAGCAATGTCCTCCTCAAAGTCATCAGGAAGAGTTATGTGACTAAGAAGAGCATAAGGTTGTGTGTGAGGTAAATGCCTTCTGTTTTAAGA